>VBSK01000034.1:0-220991 GCA_006112555.1 Tuber indicum
AATTGTGTGGAACCTACTGCTAGGACAAGAGAGAGGAAGGTTAGCCAGATGATGACTGGTTTTTTTATCGTCAAACTCATAGTCTCTTTTTGCCTGTTTTTTCCTAATCCTTCTTCTGCTGGAGGTGGAGTAACTGGAAAGTCAATTATTGAGGTTTATGATCAATATGACTTTGTAGGGATATGGGAGGATATTAAGGAACATCTTGAGGAGGAAGAGGTTTTCTTTATCATTGACAATGCTAAGACTCATTTGCCTTTTAGGAGATGGCTCAGAGGGCAGGGAATTACTCTTATGGAAATTCCTGCCCTTCACCAGATCTCAATCCAATTGAACATGTTTGGGCTCTGGTGAAAGATAAGCTTCAGAAGCATTATCCTGAGCTATATCTCATGAAGGGTTCTGATAATGAGGTCAAAGAAGCTATTGAAGAGGCTATTACTACTTGTTGGGAACTTCTTGACCTAAAGATTTTTGATTCTCTAGCAGGTTCAATGGTGGATAGGATTGAAACAATTATTAAAGCAGATGGATGGTACACTAAATATTGATTTCTACTATGTATTTACATTTTTTAATTTTTATTATTATTGTGATGTTGAGGTTGGCGAGGGGGTGGTTGTTGTACGATCAAATTATTTTTCTGTTCGTGGTAGTCAGTTAATTTTGTTGACGAACAATACTGAGGCTGACCAAGTTAATTTACTACCGAATCAACCAATGATCAAGCGTTCATGAGTATAGTATCTTCCTCAACATCAAAGACTCACAGATCCCACACATTCAAGCCGCCAACAATACAAGAGAAGCATGACAGCGGACCTACCCCCCTCCCATAACGATGATCGTTAATTTTCTGCTCCGGCAAAGTTATCGTTTTTTATTAGAAATCACGTCCCAACTGCGGACCAACCCTGCAGACAAGTCTGCCTGAAGCGTACAATATTCTCCAAATGTGACTTTGTAGGCATAAGAAAGACCACGGTACCAGCATCATACCCTGGAAACGGAGGAAATTGCCGCTTTGGGCCAATAGCCCAACTGAGCAATTTTTCCCGTACAAGTACCCACTTGGACCTACCTCCCCGGGCCCAAGATCGCGGGGCCCAATCAAGGTTAGCAAAACAAACCCCGCAGGATGCACTACTCTTGTACAGGATGCCAGAGAGGAGGGTGTATCCCACCGCCAATTGGGATCCTTTCTGTTATAGCGGATAACTTACCAAGTGAGGGTATATTCCACAGTAGTCCCTTGAATTCTTCTCTATCCCCTAATGGCTTTGACCCTCCCATCCTGCATCCTATTGGAGAAAATACACCGTTCGATCAGCCGTGTGAAAATATCCGTGATATTGAATGAATGGAATATCCGCGACTTCAAGTTTATAATCCCTCGCTTCCATTAGGGGACTAAAACAATAGGAAGTCTCCCCTGCTATATATGGGGGGATGGCCCAATATCGTGAGAGATAAGAAATACGCTGCCCCTCCCCAAATTGAAATAATGAGGGTGCAAAAAAAATGCCAAAAGTTAGAGTACAACAGCATTTCTAACACTATTGTGGAGCGGTATCTGGAGTTTTCCCAAGTTGCATGGATTCACCACATAACTTTGCACTCGTGCTGTGACCCACACAATATGGATGCTCATCTTGACTTGTGGTCGGCTGCTACGTTAACCGCCATGAATTAGCCGTCAAACGGGCGGACGTGAATTCCAGTCCGCTAGCACAACTCCGTATTCATACGCCCCAAATCCTACAGAAGTCGAGATCCCCAATTCCCCCTACGCACGTGGCGGAGGACGCCCATCCGCGTCCATCACTCGACTCCAATTCGAACCGTATTGAAATCCAAAGTCAATCCTCACAGGGCCTCATACTGCTATCTTAATAGAACAACAAAAACAGCAAATACATGCAAGTTTTCCGCGTCCAGTGCAGCCTCTTAAATCTCACGATTCCAATATTTCATACCGGTTTAATACTTGTGCTGATTCCCGAAGTTTCACATACCCGCCCCCAACACTCCCGCAGAAAGATTGATACAACAGCGATGCTGGTAGGCATACCGCCTACTCCGATGACATCAAAAGCGAAGTCCGGGCGACATGTGTGCTTTCGATGCGATGTGACGCGGTGAGGTCTGGTGCCTTGCCATAAACTTACACGACGCCCTTAACATGGGCAGTATTATATAAAAAAACACTCAGATCTCAGTGGAGATCTGTGGAGAGAGGAGTATATACGCATGATGTGAGGGGCAACACAACTTGGGATTTTGAATAGAGAATTTGCTCTTGCCATTACGGGCGAGAATGTCGTGGATCTAACTCCTCCCCGAGTGGCATCCTCCTACACGCAACCCCCCCCCCCTCAGGCACTATAAAAGCCTCACCTTAAGCCTTTCGCCAAACTATGGCCCAGCCGCCGCAGGTCGGCTATCTAAAATCCACTTGTTTTAAGGACTCTTAATTAATCACCACTTCCTGCTATATAAGGTTCCATGGGAAAATAAAACCATTGCTCGGTAACAAATATTATACTGCGAGGAAATGTCACGGTCTTCCGGTATTGTACCTTACAGCTCTTATTTAAGGTACTGTTAGGCATGAGAATGGACAGAGAGTGGTGGTTCCGTGTTTTCAATATTATATAGCCGCGAGATATCGTCGTCAGCACTCAGAGGAACGATGGGTAAGGGGACTACCCCTATATGCAGCTTGTTCAGGGGACTTCTGAGAATGAGAGAATGAAGAACAAAACACCTCCGGGAAGCAGCAGAAAGTCTCTGAGTTTATGAGAGGCTTTCAGTTCCTGGGTTGAGGGATCATTGACCTGTGAATTTCGATCGTCCCCGTATCACGGGTATCATCGGCTTTCATCTATTACCTGCCCTTGACCATTCTGCAAACTTTCCAGAGGCCTACTACCGATTATTGTGATCAAGCCTAAAGAGGTGAGAACGACAACCCCAGGAGAGACTAATAGAACCAACTTCTAGGCTATCGGAGAATTAGTCCATCCTCCACCTTCGGTCAATCATTCATCTCCCTGCCATTTCCCGAAAAGAACGTCACCCCCCCTCAACCGAGGATTCACAGCACGTCGTCAGTAATATACGATAAGTAACGTACTCGTAGGAACGTAATCGCGGCCTATTTCGTGGATAATTATGGCGGGGAGAATGCTACAAACCATGGAGATCTCGTGGACATAAAGGGAGAGAACAAGAGACGAAATGAGCGACGTGGAGGAGAAGGAAAGAGCAGAGGGTGGGGGAGAGAGAAGAGACGAGTGAGGGAAGACTGGCGAGCAGTGGCGGAATTTTATTTACAGTATGATACAAGGAGCGGCCCTCTACACCCTCTCTTTTGCCTATTTCCCTGTTGGATGGAAATCATTCTTGGCTGCTCACCACATATTTCCCTTACGGCAAAAGATTCAACAACCCTAACCCTCTTACCCTATGTTTGACTACAGGTTAGTCCTACACATCAAACAACACTTGCGACAACACCTGCGACAACTCCATTTGAAGCCCTTACTCCAATCATGTAGAGATACTGAAAGAACAATATTCGGTCTGATTAACAAAAAGGTAATCGTAGTTGGAAGAGGTTTCGAAAGGAGCAGTTGGAAAACAAAAAACAAAAAGGCGTAAAATCGAATCAGGGCCCACGATAGGTTGGAAAAGCTCAGTCCTTCGGCTTATTCCCACGTCCGCGATTGTAGAGTTGTTTCAATTCACCCCAAGTTCACTAGTTTATTCGTTTCGATAGCGTTCGGATTTTGTATGATAGATCGGACTCGTTCGTGTTCTCGTAGGTTCGTATGTAGTTGAAAACTATGGAAAGGAAGGGAAAGGTGGGAGAAATCCCCTAAGTACAACAAGCAAATTTTCTCTCTCTCAATCTCCCAAATTACCCATTCCATCGCAAACAAAATCCTAGAAATCTCTGCCTTGATACAACAAGAGCTATCCAAATCGGAAAAGACATGAAATCGAAATCTCCCCCAACAATACCCGAATAACGTCAGTCATATAATACTCCCATCCTCCGTCAGAATCCACCCTCGGTTAGAACTCACCCTCGATCGAATCTTCTCATCCTCGGCCGAAATAGCAAAACGGGAGGCAGTGACACTGAGCATGATAAAGAACACGGAATACGCCGGAAGTATGTGGGAAGGGATCAGGATGATCCAGAGAAGGATAAAAGGCAGCGCACCCTGTTTCCCCTTTGTTAGCTGTTTTCGTTAATTATCCAATCCGTCTCTCTCTCTCCTCCGTTACCCATATTCGGGTCAAATCAGTCTTCCCCTTCCTTTCGTTACCTATTTTCTTCAGGGAATATTTCTCCGGTTAGGATATTCAATACGGTCTTTGCATCATTGACTAGCCATACAATTCTAGTCAACAGCGTCCAAATCGCCGCCGTAAACCTTGTTGAAAATTCCCGAGCTTCAAAAACACTTCTATCATTCCTATTTCCGAGTTCAGGATTTGCTTCCCCAGGAGGCTGAGAGCCGTGAAAAGCGTGGCATGATAAATAGAAACTGTCTCCGGAGAAGTGGGGGTGTCCACTATACCGTATTATCTAGATGTTGCTAGGAGTTAGGGTTTGATCTGTAATCGTATACCGGTACTAGAGGAATGTGGTGTGCTTAGTGGCACCGTAAGATGCGGTATCATACTGGTATGGTGGCTTTCAGTTTTAGGATTCGATCGATGTTCATGCACACAGTGCTCTACAGCTGCTATGGATACCGTGGGTGTGATAGCGAGTTAATTTTTAGAAACGACTTCTTGATCCAGTTTCCCTCTCTTAAGGTGCCTTCTTTTTTTCCTTTCAGCGCACGATACTTTGAAAAACTCCCGCGGAGCCTCCCGAGAGTAGCAGCGATTTTCAAAACCCGCGAGGAATGGATGGCGGGGGTTAGAGTTATTAGCGTGGGTACGATGTGTGAATTATGATGATCAAAGAAGGATAGCGGGATCAAAGAGCTATAATGTTATTGGTATTGTAATAATAAGTGAGAGGGTCTAAGTTACCTTGCAATAGGGAAAATAGGGAGTTGCAAAGTATAGGTGGTGGAACAGGGGGGAAAAGGGGATAGAAAGGAGAAAATATGCGCCAGTCTCTGTGAACCACGCATCGTAAACTCTTCTCCCTTAAGTCTGACGGGGAAGCTGCTCTCATCTGAAGTGTGTGTGTCTATATCTAATTAATGTCCATATATATGAAGTATGATTGTTATGCAATAATATGAGAAAACACGAAGTCTATTATTGGCGAAAATGGAATAACTCAACCCAGTGGGCATAAGAAAGAAATGAAGGTGGAAAGGATGTATAAAGGGGGAGAAGGGAGTATAGAAAATTGCCAATGGACCACGGATATATACAAAATTGGGCGAAACTAAGCCTAAACAATCAAGAACAAGAAACGCGACTGAGGATCGGGAAACTTGGGAAAGCTAAGAGATAGTGAAGAATTCCAAGCAAACTATCTGGGGGTTAGACGGTTATCGTGCACTGCTACAACAGCTTTGCAAACCTCTCATACCCATAACCGACAGCCCACTGGAGAAGCGTTCCGCCATAGTGGGTGTAAACTGTGTCCGGGTTGACGTTTTTATGTTCCAGCAGTATCCTCACGACTCCCCCATGCCCATTTTCGGCGGCCCACGAGAGCGGTGTCCGGCCATATAGGGTGTCAATTGCGTCGGGATTGACGTCATTCCGCTTTAGAAACTCCCTCACGACTTCCTCATGCCCCTTTCCGGCGGCCCACGAGAGCGGCGTTCGGCCATACAGGGTGTCAATTGCGTCGGGGTTGACGTCAATCCGTTCCAGCAGTATCCTCACCACCGCTTCATGCCCATTCCCGGCGGCGCACGAGAGCGGTGTTCGGCCAGAGTGAGTGTCAGCTGTATTGGGATTGACGTCGTTCCGTCTCAGCAGTACCCTGACTACCTCCTTATGCCCATACTCAGCAGCCCAAGAGAGTGGTGTTCCGCCATATTCCCGGTCAGTTATGTCAGGTTTGACGTTGTACCGGTCAAGCAGCATCTCCACGACTCTCTCATGCCCCATCCCGGAAGCCCACGAGAGCGGCGTTCGGCCATACCGGGTGTCAACTGTATTGGGATCGACACCCTTCAGTTCCAGTAGTATTGCCACGACTCCCCCATGCCCATTCCCGGCAGCCCACGAGAGCGGTGTTCGGCCATAAAGGGTGTCAGCTGTGTTGGGATTAACATCGTTCCGTTCCAGTAGTACTGCCACGACTCCCTCATGCCCATTTTCTGCAGCCCACGAGAGCGGTGTTCGGCCAAACCGGGTGTCAACTATGTTGGGATCGACTTCGTTCCGTTCCAGTAGTATCCTCACGACTCCCTCTTTCCCATTTTCGGCAGCCCACGAGAGCGGTATTCTACCAGTGCGTGTGTCAACTGTATTGGGATCGATATCGTCCCGTTCCAGCAGTATCGCCACGACCCCCTCATACCCCTCCCCGGCAGCCCACGTGAGAGGTGTTTGGCCAAACTGGGTGTCAACTGTATTGGGGTCGACATCGCTCCGTTCCAGCAGTGTCCTCACAACTCCCTCATGCCCATTGCAGACAGCCCACGAGAGCGGTGTTCGACCAAACTGGGTGTCAACTATGTTGGGATCGACTTCGCTCCGTTCCAGTAGTATCCTCACGACTCCACCATGCCCATTATTGGTAGCCCACGAGAGCGGTGTTCGGCCAAACAGGGTGTCAGCTGTATTGGGATCGACTCCCTCCGGTTCCAGTAGTATCCTCACGACTCCCTCATGCCCATATTCGGCAGCCCACGAGAGCGGTGTTCGGCCAAAGTGGGTGTCAACTGTATTGGGATCGACGTTTTTCTGCTCTAGTAGCAGCCTCACGACTCCCTCATGCCCATTATCGGCAGCCCGCGAGAGCAGTGTTCGGCCAGACCGGGTGTCACCTGGATCGACTTCGTTCCGTTCCAGTAGTATCCTCACGACTCCCTCATGCCCATTTTCGGCAGCCCACGATAGCGGTGTTCGGCCAGAGTGGGTTTCAACTCTATTGGGATCGACGTCGTTCCTTTCTAGTAGAATCCTCACAACTCCCTCATACCCATTCCCCGCAGCCCACGAGAGCGGTACTCTGCCATATTGGGTGTCAGGTATGTTAAGATTGATGTCCTTCTGGTCCAGCAATGTCCTCACAACCCTTTCATGCCCTCTTCTAGCAGCCCAGGTGATTGCTGTGTTACCATAGAAATCAGTTGCCTGCATATCCCATTTATTTATCTCCAATAAAGCGACTGTTATCTCCACGCACCCGAGGAATGCGGCGCCGTGAAGCCCTGTAAATCCTCTAGGGGTGTCTCCATGATCCAGAGGCTGGTCCCCAAGGTCCATTCCGTGCAATATCAACATCTTGGATGATATATGCTTATCATATCCATCGAGTAGTTTTAATGCAAGAATCTTCACATTTTCAGTCGTTTCCCGTCTAGCATGTGTACCCCAGTGGCAAGAAGCATAGTTGGTAAAAGGGATGGTTGGTGGGGCCAAACGAAGAGAAGGCGAAATGCCCCTGACTTGGCGAAAATTGAGGTATGTCAAGCAGGCCTCGGCAATCATAGAGTGTGGCTTAAGGAACAAATTGGAATTATGGGAGAGGTATTCTTGCAGAGTGTAGTGAATAAGACGGACAGTGGACGAGGACTTCTCGACCGTGACAAGCCCCATACAACATGCTAGCACTGTTTCTATCGCAGGAACATTTCCGATATTCAGGTCGGCGGATCCTTCTTCTACCCCCAGGGCGTGGCATAACTCGTCGATACGCAGTGGCCGTTCCGAATGTGACACCCACATCAGAGCATCCACGCCGAGCTTTGATCTACTTCTTTGCTGCGTCTTCACTCTTGATAAGGTTCCCGCGTATGCATCGCCCAGACCTTCGCCTTTGCTCATCTCCTCCAGCTTTTTCCTTCTCTTGTGGAGAGTAATCTCCCCTAGGATTGCATCAATGTTTAGAGATACGAGAAGGAAGCTAGACGTCATTGTTAGTGAATGATAAAATAGACTAGTATTGGGAATGGACTTGATATTGCTTACATCTCTGAGATCTTCTCCGGGACGACTCTCATAATATCCGCCCGCAATTCGTCGTTCATTGCATCTGGTTCAGTGTCGCCATCCAGCCTCATTTCCAGGTAGTTCTTAATATCACCCTTGGTAGGACTAACAGGTATCCTAACTGCCTTGCTAAAACACCTGAAAATTTCATCGTTGATATGGGGCCTCCCGGTAAGAAATATTCGTGTGTTTGGTGACACCCGAACAATTTCTCGCAGCGACTCAAGGAGCTCCCGTCGATGCTTCGGAGTGGATTCGTCTAAAGCATCGATGCATATATATACCCGTGGTAGCGATGTAATGGCCTTCTCCAAAATCTCTACCTGATCGGGGGGTAGGAGACTTCGGCCACCAAACTCTTTTTTGGCCTTCTGAAATGCCTCCTGTATATGCTCCGGGATTTCCCCTCTGCGGACAAGCTGTTTGAGGATGGCGCCCAACATACTTGCCGCGGATTGTTCCTGTTGGGCAAGGAAATCACAGTAGAGTCCGACAACGGCAATGTCTTCTCCCCCAACCTGATCGCATAGGCTGTCAATCACTAGAGAGCTATTGTTTGCTGGGGGTCAATGAAATCCGCACTATCCCTCTCGGGGCAAGTGGGCTTCTTACCTAAGAAATGTTTTCCCCACACCCGGATTCCCGGAACAGAACAACACCGGCTCGACACAACTGTCTTCCGCATCCCTCCATTTTCTGAACTCGTTGGTTTCCAGTACCCAGTTCCCCACACCCTTAACTCGCTCGGCTCGCACATCTTGGTGCCGTTGCTGTGGTTCAAGTGGCGATAGCCACTGCAGGATTTCGTGTCTCTCCAGGCCTGCTTCTGTGATGAAGTTGACAACATTGCCGTAGTTGTAGTTTGTCAACACATTGAACGAGTTGATATTACCGGTGACCTGCTGGTGCCCTAATGACATCTCTGCTGCAGTCTGTTATCTGGATTCCTGTTTTCTAGAGAGGTAAAGATGGATCGAGTGCAATGGCAATCCGATATCCCAAGAAAGCTCGAGGAAATATCTAGGAGCTGAAGAGGGGGGGCGGTATAACTCATGTTTCTCTGGTGTTGCACAATGTGTGTGCTGGCCCAATCACCATTGGCGGTGCCAAGGAAACCCCCGACGGGTGAATGTCTGGTGTCCACCAACAGATTTTGAGCGCGGGTCTCCTTGCATCTCCGAACGAACATAATTATGCTTGGCTGAAAAATGCAATTTTGCCTACATTGTGCCCGGCATCCACACTCCATACCGGTCGTCCTGTTAGGTAAAGCTCAATAAGTTGCTTGCTCTTCAGTATGGTACAGGTACTGTAACACACTCACCGCATACCATATCAGAATGCAACTGATACGCCCTGCCTGGTGTTACCTCTCCAATCGGTTGGCAGCTTGAGCTTGTTCTGTTTGGCCTGTATCATGGTAGACTACTTCTGGTAGCCGAAATCGGCTTCTTTTATTATCACGCGATCAATCCAACTCCGTTCTTGTGCCATGGAAGATATCTTATGTGTTGAAACATACTATCGCTAAGTCTAGTGTTTCGACGACCTTAGCAGCAACCTTCGGCGTTTGGAAAACATCTTTTAGTTTTACCTAGTATAGTGCAAACATAGATTGTTTAGGGATGAAACGAATAGGAGTAGATACTGGATATCTACACTGGATTCATGTTAGTAGTGTTTGACGATTAGGGAGTGTGGTGGATTTCTTTTCATCTTGTGATATTTCGGTATTCTTTGCATTCACCGGCACATGTGTTTTTCGCCGACTCTCTCTCTATAAAGATCGTTCTCTTTGTCGTTCATTTCACTCATTATTCACATAGTCATATGCGTCTCTCCGTTCTCTAAGACTCTATCAATCCACTCTTTTGTCTGTCTGTCTCGTATTGTTGCTCCTCGATAGAAGTGAATATACCGGTAACTCGATCCTTACCCTATATACTTCACATTATGGAGTAAGACCTTTTATAGCGATATTATGATACCCTGAAAGTCTATTTTCTAAGCCAGGCCAGGCCCGCGAGTAAGGGAGGGGATCGGGATGTTTTGTCAAGGCTTGCCGGATATATCGGCTGGCTTTGCAGCACCTGCTCTAGTAGTTAACATACTCTATTTTCAAAATGCATCTTTGCCAAAAGGGAATATTATTAGAAAGGATATAGACAATGTTCCTGTTGCATGCTCAACAGTACTCCATTTTATCCCCCAAAATTCTCTCCCGGTCCCTAAAGGCTTTGATCCTCCTACCCCGAATCATTTTTGACACGATGCGCCGCTCAACTCATCTGGATAAAAGACTCGTGATGTTGAAAGAATGCGATATCAGCGAGTTAAAGGTCACCTTTGGCGCATCCGTTAGTTAACTAAAACAACAGGAAATCCCCCACTGTGAGTACAGCGGGGGGCAAAAATACGTTCACATTTTTAGTAAGCGCAAACACCTAAAAAATGTGAACGTATTTTTGCCCCCCGGTGTATGGGAAAACACCGTAATCTTGCACGAAATAAGGAACAAGCTGGTCTATTCCGAATTGAAATAATTTGTCCGCCAATAAAACACTTGCTGGTATTGCGGTAAGGTGTCCAGAGTTGCGCGGGGCCGCACAGATTCGCCACAGAACCTTGTACTGTACTTGTGCTTTGACATGGCGTGAAAAACTCCTGGAATCCACTATCCCCGACCGCACTGTAATCTCCGGATTCTGAGGCAAATGCTCCTGGAGAAGGATCAGCGTTTTCCTGACAAGGTATAAGATGGGCCTATCGGATATATTGGATCTTGTTAACTGGCATTCGCAATTCTGTTAACCTGCCAAGCTAAACCTCTCGTGGTCTGATGGGCTGATTTCCGATAGTGGATTCCAAGAGTATTTACGGTACTCGAATCTGGGTGTCGAGGTCAACGCGTGGTCAACAACTACCGTATCTGTTAGGCACCGCCATGAACCAGTGGACATTAGCCGATGAGGCTTAACGCCACCGGAATACTCGACCCAAAACATAGACATGAACTTCGGTCCTTGGCATAACTCCATTTTCGTACGCCCAGAAACATACAAGTATCGAAATCTATTAACCTACCGGGCTAACTCAGGGAAGCCCTCACAACCAATCACAACCAATCACTCGACTATTCTTCGCAGAGAATTGTCGAAAATGGCAGTTAGATACCCGTAGCTTGAAACTACAGTGGTGTGCGTACCTCTCATCTAAGGACGCGTAAGCAGTAAAAGTTCTCATCTTTATGTTTCCTTCTATCTTTTCTCTTTCTCCGAAGTCAATCATCTCCAGTCCTTCTCCTGACTCCCTGTACGAAACACTCCTCGCTTCTCTTCTCTCTATTGTCCACCCATACAATACAAGATTCCTTCATCCTCATCAGAGCCATCTCTATCCGCTGCGTAAAACACTCTTTTCAGTCATTACCTCTGCAACAACCACCAGTTTTATCTCGTCCATCCGCTTCAATTTCCAACAAGAATGTTTATGTAGCAAGGTATGCGATGCGACACGATACCTTACATCGATAACTCACCCGACGCCGTTGGCCTGGGAAATATCATGTGAAAACATAATGCTTAGATCTTAATGAACATGTAAGAAGGAAGGATTTTCAGATGTCAAGGAGGAGGAAAAGAAGCACCGAGTTAGGTTCTTAGGTAGATAATTAGCTACTATTTAGTATGTCGACCTTCAGTTTTAGGACATGGTTGATGTTCTTGCCTATGGTGGATTAATGCTGCTGCGGGTATTGTTGGTGTGATAGTGAGTTAACTTTTAGAACAGTTGTTGATCTAGTTCCCCACTAAGGTGCCCATTTTGTTGAGCACACGATCCTTTGAAAAACTCCTGCAGAGCTTCCGAGAGTAAAGGAGACTTACAAAACCCGTGAGGGAGGGCGAGCGGGTGGTGGAGCTAGGAGTGAGGGTATCGTGTATGAATTGTTATAATCAAAGAAAGATAATGGGGGGCAAAAAGCTATGACGTCTGTAGTGTTAGTGAGGGGAAAGGTCTGACTTGTAAAAGGGAAAACAGGGAGGCGGCGAAGTATGGGCGGTAGAACGGGGGGAGACAGGGTGAGAAAAGAGAAAAGATGTACCAGGCTCTGGGAACCACGCACCACAAACTCTTGTCCATTAAGTCCTACGGCGCGACTGCTCTCATGTCTAGTGTGTGTCTATATCTAATTCATGTCCATATCTATGAGGCGTCCAGCTGCCGCTTTTAAAATACAACACGGTTAAGCAAGAACACAAGCAAACACGAAGTCAATCATTGGCAAACATGGAATTGCTTAACCCAGTGGGAGTGGGAAAGAAAAGAAAGATTAAAAGGATGTATGAAGTTAGGGAGAGAGAAAGGAGTATAGAGAATCACGAATGAACCACGGATATACACAAAATTGAGCAAACAGAACCCAAACAATACAGCAACAAGAAATACGAACGGGGATAGGATAAATTGGGGGAGCTAAGAGATAGCAAGGCATTCCAAGCAAACAATGTGGAGGGGGTTGACGTCTGTGGTGACTTTCCAATCAGGATATAAAGAACAATGTGTGGCTGGCTAAGGATTTCGTTGCGTTGACTTTGTTCCCCAGTTGGGGAGGAACGACTGGCATCTGAAGGGAGAGGTGTCAGGTTTGCCATTGGATATCAGAATCTGCGGGTCCTTTTGGAAGGGGGTTCGGGCAACTCAGGCGGTTCGGGAGAGAGGTGCTCAGTTAGTAGCGGGCTTTCTACATATCCAGAAACTAGATCCCTGTGTTCCTGTAGTAACTCTGCAATTCTCAGATATCCATTCCTGACAGCCCATTGGAGCGGCGTTCGGCCATAGAGAAAGTCAACTATGTTGGGATTGATGTCGCTCCTTTCCAGCAGCATCCTCACGACCCCCTCGTGCCCATTCCTGGCAGCCCATAAGAGCGGTGTCCGGCTCCCGTTATCTGCTTTGTTGGGGTTGATGTGGCTCCTTTCCAATAGGATCCCCACGATCTCCTCGTGCCCATACTCGGCAGCCCACAAGAGTGGAGTTCGGCTCCCGCTATCTGCTTTTTCGGGGTTGATGTCGCTCCTTTCCAATAGGATCCTCACGATCTCCTCGTGCCCATACTTGGCAGCCCACGATAGTGGAGTTCGGCTCCCTTTATCTGCTTTGTTGGGGTTGATGCCGCTGCTCTCCAAGAGCGTCCTCACAACACCCTCGTGCCCACTGCTAACAGCCCACCAGAGTGGTGTTCTGCTCCACGTATCTCCTTTATTGGGGTTGATGTCGCTCCTTTCCAAAAGTATTCTCACAACACCCTCGTGCCCACTCGCAGCAGCCCATGAGAGCGGTGTTCGGCGATACCAATTGTCAGCTATATTGGGATTGATGTCAGTCCGGTCCAACAATATCCTCACAACCCCCACATGCCCTCTTCTAGCGGCCCAGACGATTGCTGTGTTACCACGGGAATCAGTTGCCTGCACATCCCATTTATTCGTCTCCAACATAGCAACTGTTATTTCTTTGCATCCGAGGAATGCGGCACCGTGAAGCCCTGTAAATCCGCTAGGTCTGTCTCCACTATCAAAAGGCCGCTCACAAAAGACTATCTCACGCAATAACAGCATCTTTGAAGATATGTGCTGATCGTATCCGTCGAGTAGTTTTAATGCCAGTGTTTTCACACCCTGAGTGTTTCTCGTCTAGCATGTGCGCCCCAGTAACAAGAGGCATATTTGACAAAAGGGATTGTTGGTGGGACGGAACGAAGAGTAGGCGAAATGCTCTTGACCTGCTGGAAATTGAGGTAGGTCAAACAGGCTTCGGCAATCACGGAGTGTGGCTTAAGGAACAGGTTAGGGTTATGGGAGAGGTACTCCTGCAGAGTGTAGTGTATAAGACGAACGGTAGACGAGGACTTCTCGACTGTGACAAGCCCCATAGAACACGCTAGCAGAGTTTCAATCGTAGGAATATTCCGAATATTCAAGTTGATAGAGCCTTCTTCTACCCCCAGGGCATGGCATAGCTCGTCAACATGCAGTGGCCGCTCCGCATGTGACACCCACATTAGAACGTCCATACCAAGCTTTGATCTACTCCTTTGCTGTGCCTTCACTCGTGATAAGCTTGCCGCATAGGCATCGCCCAGATCGTTCCCTTTTGTCATCTCGTCTAGCTTTTTCCTCCTCTGGTGGAGAGTAATCTCGCCCAGGATTGCATCAATGTTTAAGGAAACGAGAAGAAAACTGGACATCATTGTTAGTAAATAACAAGACAGACCAGTCTTTGGAATGGGCTAGATATTGCATACATTTCTGAGATCTTCTCCGGGATGACTCTCATAATATCGGCCCGCAATTCGTCGTCCATTGCATCAGGATCAGTGTCGTTGTCCAACTTCATCTTCAGATAGCTCTTGATATCACTCTGGGTAGGACCAATAGGTATCTTAACCGCCTCTCTAAAACATTTCACGATTTCACCGTCGATGTGGGGCCTCCCGGTAAGAAATATTCGCGTGTTTGGTGATACCCGAACAATTTCTCGCAGTGATTCAAGAAGCTCCCGTCGGTACTTCGGAGTGGATTCATCTAGTGCGTCGATGCATATATATACCCGTGGTAGCGATGTAATGGCCTTCTTCAGAATTTCTACCTGATCGGGAGGTAGGAGACTCCGGCCACCAAACTCTCTTTTAGCCTTCTAAAAAGCCTCCCGTATATGCTCCGGCATTTCCCCTCTGTTGACAAGTTGCTTGAGGATGGCGCCCAACATACTTGCCGTGGATTGTTCCTGCTGGGCAAGGAAATCGCAGTAGAGTCCCATCACAGCAATGTCTTCTCCCCCAGCCCGATCGCACAGGGTGTCAATCACTAGAGAGCTATTATTTGCTGATGGTTAGCAAAACCAGCATCAGCTTTCTCAGGACAAGAAGGCATCCCACCTGAGATAAGTTTTTCCCACCCCTGGATTCCCGGAACAGAACAACACTTGCTCAAAACGACCACCTTCCGTATCACTCCATTTTCTGAACTCGTTGGTCTCCAGTACCCAGTTTCCTATGCCCTCGAGTCGCTCGGATCGCACACCTTGGTGCCGTTGCTGTGGTTCGAGTGGCGATAGCCACTGCAGAATTTGATGTCTCTCGGCTCCTGCTTCTGTATTGAAGTTGACAATATTGTTGATAGTATTGTTGTTGTGGTTCGTCAATACGTTGAATGAGTTGAGATTACCACTGACATGTTGGTGCCCTGAAGACATCTCTGCTATTGTCTATTATCCAAATTCCGGTTCTTGAGAGAGGTAGAGAGGTATCGTGTGCGATGGTAATCTGATTTCTCGCGAGGCTGGTGGGAATTTCTAGGAGTTGAAGAGAGGAAGCGATATTGATTCATAAGGTTTTGGCGTTGCACAAGTAATTATGCGCTGGCCCAACAGCCATTAAAAGAGAAGTCCTCAACGGACTACTACCGGTATCCGCCGGCAAATTCTCCCCGGAGGTCGCCTAGGATGTCCGCCCGGAAAAAACGCCTCAGCCGTTTAGTTGAAAAATTCCATTTACCCGCATTGCGCCCGGTACTCATACTCTACAGCAGTGTATTATATTGTACAGTTATGGTATCTGTACCACCGTATTGGAATGCATAAGCGATGCACTGGTCCAACACAAATCGAAATAATATCTAGGCAAAGAGAAGCGAATTATTGGAATATCATACGACCAAATTTTCAACACTGTTTTGGTACGGTATCCAGACTTTCCTGCGGTCCCATGGACTCATAACTTTGCTCTTGTGTTTTATGATATTACATACTCGAATATGGATATCGAGATTAACAGCCTGTCGGCTACAATCTTTTTGTCAATCACCCCCCATGAATTAGCGGACATTACCTTATGAGACTTAATGCCATAGCGCTCAGGCGAAGAGATGGACATGAATTCCGATCCTCTAGTATAGTACAACTCCATCTCAATACTCCCCAAAGCATACAAATATCGAAATCTCCAATCCCCCCCTCACTTATAGACTTGGTATAGGAGACTTATCACAACCAATCACTCTACTCCCTCCCGAGAAATATGTTAAGTACCTTACCATCATCCTCTTAGACGCCGTTAGCCTGGTAGTATCTGGTAAGGAAACATCGGGATTAGAGTCGTGTCGGGGGCTATCGGTTCTGAGATTGTGCCAGGATCCCACATCCACATTTCGAGTAACTTAGAAACTGGAATTAGCATTTGACGTCACTTTTTTCAAGCACAATACGGTGGGATACCTCTTGTCTAAGGTGTCGAGGGAGGCATTGTTCTTATCGGGATAGAGGACAAACCGCAGCGCTGAAACACACGAAAGGAGACACACTCTACACCTCTTATATTGGGACCACTTCCTCTGGCCATAATCAACTGCGTGGCCATCTATGAGTCCAGCAATGCGGTAACTGAGATGTTTGAGTTAATGCTAAAATATACTTCCTCCGAGCATGTGCCATCCCGACATAACCCCCGAACCGACAAGCCCCCCACACGATTCTGTGCACCCGGGCACAACGGAGGTTTAGGAGGGGAAGATTCAGAATTGACTTGGGTTGGTGGGAGGCCGGCCCAATTTAGGTTTTTTTTTAAATATATACCGATAATCAGCTTAGATCCCGTAACTGGGTGTGAGAGAATATCGTGGATCCAGTTCCTCCTCATCTCTGGGTCTCGTGTCTAACCATCACCTGTCTCCACAGCCCGGTCATCCGAAATCGACCAGTTAGGTTATAGGGGGGTTTGGTTAATCACCACTTTCCCCTACATGAGTTGCTATGGGAAAATACACCGTCGCTCTGGATCAGAATTTAACATCACAGTGCGAGGTAATGTTTCCGTTTTCCAGCATTGTACCTTATAATTTTGCTCTGCGGTAAGACGCCAGTAACATACTATAAGCAACATACTCTTAGAGACCTAATCGTCTTCCCAGTCGTGGAGACGTACTAGTGGACTATTTTGTGGACGATTGTGGCGCTGGCCATGCGCCTTGAATCCTTGAGATCAAGCGGGTATAAAGATAGAAAACAAGCGAATAAAGCGACGGGGAGGAGAAAACAATAGCAGAGGATGGAGCGAACCGAGACCATCGAGCAATTGTAAGCTAGACCCTTATTCACGGCACCGGGATTGGTTCTCCCCTGCGCTTCATTTTTGTCAATTTTCCGAGCATTGAGAACAGTTCTATCTTTACCTTTCTCCCGTTCAGGGGATTCGAACCCTGTTTTACTCGCAGGCCGGAGACGGTGCAGGGCCGTGAAAGACAGGGTGGAGAGAAGCCGTCCCACAAGAACGCCTGAGAGACCTCCCCGGGTGAGAGGGGGAATGGGGGCATGTTTAGTAGCAAGGGTATGAGTTGATTTTGATCGTATTAAGATGGAGCAAAAAGCTATGGCAGCTTTGGTATTAATACGAAGGTTTGATCTCATAAATATGGAAAACAGGGGGGTGGCGAAGTATAGGTGGCAGCGGAAGAAGGGGAAAAAGTGGGAGAAGAGAGAAAATATCGAGCAAACTTTACGAACCATGCACCTTAAACTCTTTCCCAGTAATTCCTGCGGCGCATTTGTTCCTGTAGGTGGAGTATATATGTCTACGTCTAATATGTCTATGTCTATGAAGCTTACATTTCCCCCTCTTATAACACAACACGGTTATTATGCAATAATAGAAGTACGAAGTCAGTGATTGGAAAACATGAAATAACTTAAGCCAATCAGCATAGGGAAAAAAAGGAAGATAAAAGGGTGCATATGGAAGGAGAATGGGGTATAGGAAATGACAAATAGGCTATGGATATATACAAAATAGGCTGAACTGAACCTAAGCAATGCTGTAACAAGATATGCCAAGAAGATAGCGAAGCATTCGAACCCGACGGTCCGGAGGTTTGACGTTTGTGGTATAATAACTTGTCGATCGACATACAAAGGGCTGTGTGTGGCGGGCTAAGGATTTCGTTTTGCCAACTTTGCTCATGTGTAGGGAGGGTACAGCTGGTATCTATCAGGAGAGAGAAGTGTCGGGTTTACCGTTGGGGATCAAAACCCGCGTGGCCTCTTGGAAGGGGATTCAGATGGCTCGGACGGCTGGGGGAAGAACACCTCGGTTAGTCGCGGGCTTTCTCTATGCCTGGGAATTAAATCTATCCACTACTGTAGTAGCCTCGCAATTCTCGCAAATCCATTCCTGAGAGCCCACTGGTGTGGCGTTCGGCCATAGTAGGTATCAGTAATGTTGGGATTGACATTCCGTTCCAGTAGTATCCTGACGACGCCCTCATGCCCCTTCTCGGCAGCCCACGAGAGCGGTGTTCGGCCAAATTTGTCAGCTGTGTTGGGATTGACGTCGATCCGTTCTAGCAGTATCTTCGCGACCCCCTCATGTCCATTCTCGGAAGCCCGTGAAAGCGGTGTTCGGCCATATTTGTCAGCTGTGTTGGGATTGACATCGATCCGTTCTAGTAGTATCCTCACGACCCCCTCATGCCCTTTCTCGGCGGCACACGAGAGTGGCGTTTGGCGATATATAGCGTCAACTATGTTAGGATTGACGTCGTTCAGTTGAAGGAGCATCCTCACTACACAATCATGCCCAATCTCGGCAGCCCGCAAGAGCGCTGTTCGGCCATATTTGTCAGCGGTGTTGGGATTGACGTCGACCCGTTCCAGTAGTGTCCTCACGACCCCCTGACGCCCATTCCCGGCAGCCCGTGAGAGCGCTGTTCGACCATATTTGTCGGGGGTGTTGGGATTGACGTCGACCCGTTCCAGTAGCGTCCTCACGACCCCCTGATGCCCATTCCCGGCAGCCCACAACAGTGGTGTTCTCCTATGTTTGGTTTCCACCGCGTTGGGATTGACATCACCCCTTTCCAGCAGTGTCCTCACGACCCCCTCATGCCCATACCCAGCAGCCCACAAGAGTGGTGTTTGGCCAGACCAGGTGTCAGCTGTGTTGGGATTGACGTCGTTCCGTTCTAGTAGTATCCTCACGACCCCCTCGTGCCCATTCCCGGAAGCCCACGAGAGCGGTGTTCTGCCAGTCCGAGTGTCAGCTGTGTTTGGATTGACGCCGTTCCGTTCCAGCAGTGTCCTCACGACCCCCTCGTGCCCATTTCTGGCAGCCCACAAGAGCGGTGTTCGGCCAGTTCGGGTGTCAGCTGTGTTGGGATTGACGTCGTTTTGTTCCAGCAGCATCCTTACGATCCTTTCATGTCCTCTTCTAGCAGCCCAAGCGATTGCTGTGTTACCATGGAAATCAGCTACCCGCGCATCCCACTTATTCATCTCCAACATAGCAATTGTTATTTCTTCGCATCCGAGGAATGCGGCACCGTGAAGCCCTGTAAATCCGCTAGGCCTGTCTTCACGATCAAGAGGCTGTTCCGAAAAGCCCATTTCATGCAATATCAGGATTTTTGAAGATATATGTTTATCGTATCCATCGAGTAGTTTCAATGCAAGTGTTTTCACACTCTCAGTCATTTCCTGCCTAGCATGTGTACCCCAGTAACAAGAGGCATATTCGACAAAAGGGGTTGCTGGTGGGACCAAACGAAGGGTAGGCGAAATGCCCCTGACCTGGTGGAAATTGAGGTAGGTCAAGCAGACCTCAGCAATCATAGAGTGTGGCTTAAGGAACAAATTGGAATTATGGGAGAGGTATTCTTGCAGAGTGTAGTGAATGAGACGGACCGTAGACGAGGACTTCTCAACCGTGACAAGCCCCATAGAACAGGCAAGCACTGTTTCAATCGCAGGAACATTCCGAATATTCAAGTCGATAGGTCCTTCCTCTACCCCCAGGGCGTGGCACAACTCGTCGACATGTAATGGTCGCTCCGCATGTGACACCCACATTAGAACGTCCATGCCAAGCTTTGATCTACTTCTCTGCTGTGCCTTCATACGTGATAAGGTTGCCGCATATGCATCACCCAGGCCCTCCCCTCTGGTCATCTCGTCTAGCTTTTCCCTCCTCTGATACAGAGTAATCTCGCCCAAGATTGCGTCAATATTTAGAGAAACGAGAAGAAAACTAGACATCAGTTTTAGCGAATGATAAAACAGTCCCATTTGGGAATGGACTTGAGGTTTCTTACATTTCTGAGATCTTCTCCGGAATGACTCTCATAATGTCCGCCCGCAATTCATCATCCATTACATTGGGATCTGTATCACGGTCCAGCCTCATCTCCAGATAACTCTCGATATCACCCTGCGTAGGGCTAACATGTATCCTAACCACATTGCCAAAATATCTCACTATTTCGTCCTCAATATGGGGCCTCCCGGTAAGGAATATTCGCGTGTTTGGTGACGCCCGAGCCAATTCTTGTAGTGACTCGAGGAGTTCTCGTCGGTGCTTCGGAGTAGATTCGTCTAAAGCGTCGATGCATATATATACCCGTGGTAGTGATTTAACGGTCTTCTTGACAATCTGTACCAGATCGGGAGGTAGGAGACCTCGGCCACCAAACTCCTTTTTAGCCCTCTCAAAAGCCTCTCGTATATGCTCCGGGATTTCCCCTCTACTGACAAGTTGCTTGAGGATGGCACCCAACATACTTGCGCTGGATTGTTCCTGCTGGGCAAGGAAATCGCAGTAGAGCCCTACAACAGCAATCTTTTCTCCTCCAGCCTGATCGCACAGACTGTCGATCGCGAGGGAGCTATTATTTGCTGATGATTAGTGAAATCTGCATTAACTTTCTCGGGACCAGCGAGCTTCTCACGTAAGATATGTTTTCCCCACTCCCGGTTTCCCAGAACAGAACAACGCTTGCTCAACGCAATCATCTTCCCTATCACTCCATTTTCTGAATTCGTTGGTTTCTAGTACCCAGTTTCCTATACCATTGAGCCTCTCGGTTCTCACACCTTGGTGCCGTTGCTGTGGTTCAAGTGGTGACAGCCACTGCAGAATTTGGTGCCTCTCGCCACCTGCTTCTGTAATAAAGTTGACAACGCTGTTGTGTGTGTTGTTCGTCAACACGTTGAACGAGTTGATATTCCCGGTGGCCTGCTGGTACCCTGACGCCATCTGCGCTATAACCTGTAATCTGAATTTCCTTTATTATGAGAGATATGGGGATCGTGTGCGATGGGAAGTCGGACGCGCAAAGTTTGAGGGAATCCCCACCGCCGGGTGAAAAAGGGGCTGAAACTTACAGCACTGCACCATAATTTACAAGGTTCTTGTGTGACAGTCGTGTTGCGCAAGTATTTGCTCGTCCAATCATTTTTGGAAGCGCCAAGTCCTCGACTGACGCTAGTTCACCAATGGGTTACCCTTTGAATATCGGCCTTGGATCTCCGTGCGAAACCAAAAGTTAACTAACGCGGAATGTTTGGGTGGAAAACGCCGCTTACCCTCACTGCATTCGCTTACTCGAGTATAGGACTATGAGCACAGTATCCGGTGTTTGCAATCCCTTTACAGAGATACATATCGTATTATTGGGACATAACGATGCATATCCAGGCAATTTACTGTGATAATTTTGGAGTCCCCTTTTCATATAGTCGGAATTATAACTTGCCTTTATCGCCCCATTAGTCCGAAGTGCCTGAAAAACTAGGTGTGATACTCGTGTGGGAGATTGCCTCTCTGTTGATGTTATTCCCTCACCTCCATATATATCGCAATTAACAAAAGGTTACTCCACTGGACAGCACTATATTAAGTTAACCTTAGTTATAAGAGATCTTTTATAACGATATTGTTTCGCCGCGAAGGGCCACTTTATGTGGCAAGCCAAGTCCGGGAACGAGAGACGGGTTAGGGAATCTAAGTAAAGGTTTGGCGAATATTTTTTCATAATTCCCTTTGCAGCTCCCTTTTTGATCACACCTCAACCGCGCACCATCCGGGTAGAACAACTTCCATAAGGTTGACCGCATTCTCCGAATACAGCTTGTTGAAGTGGAAGCCGCAGGGCGGGCGCGCGGCATTACTGCCGGGGCCCATAGCCGAGCCGCGAGGTTGTTTATTCCCATCCGCTTGGGCCTCCCCAGGCCCAAATCCGGGGACCCTCTTGAGACCGGTAAAACCCCACGCGGGATCTGCAGTGCGGTAAACATGGGGGGAGGATACCGGTATCCTGTTTGAAAATATGCCCCTTTGGACCCACCGTGTCAATAGACTTCCGGTGTCAAAAGAATCGAATGTCGGTGAGCTGAAGTTATCATACTCCAATACGAGGAACGCTATCTGTGGCATTATTAGGGCGAGGGAAATGAGCGTAGATAATGCCTTATCCAATATACTCCGTTGTTGAGAATGAATATTGCTACTAAAGAGCATAAAGTTTAATCAGACATCCTTGGAAGTTGCAAAAATCCTGAATTATAAATTCTCGAGCCTTGGACTTGTGTTATGTTGTTTCAGAATATCTTATGATGACTACAGTATTTAGCTGCACAAGGGGTAATATTAATGTAAAATTTAATACAATTTTTCTTTTCCATGACAACTAATTTATCGCAGGAGACATCCAGCTACATAGCCCTCTCTTCTCGCTTAACTCATGTACAATATTACATTCAAAGTTCTAGTACTTTGTATCATATACTATTCTAACTAAAATAGGACTACTTGGAAATTACTTTCAAATCCTATTACATGATCATCAGGAAAACAGTCTCAGAACAGGTGAAATAAATAGAATATGAATAAATTTTCAAATGGCGGTTTGTTAGATTATTTGAGTTAAAATTGCTTAACAGGTGAGGGGAATCGTGAAAATATATTTGAGTGAAAGTACCACCTCCAGGATGTTGGAAATAGTGGATGCTGCTCGGCATGCTCACTGTTCTCTTGCCCGCCGGCATATCCGGCCGTCTACACCACTACCCGCCCGTCTACTCCACTACCCGTCCACCGGCACCACTACCCGTCCGTCCACCCGCCATCGGTACTTTTGTCGCCCCTTCGCCTTCCTGTCCGCTTATTCGATGTATGTTCCCGGAGCCGGCCATTTACCCGTTCCCGCCTGTTCGTTCTCCTCCAGCCACTTGCTTTGTTGTGGCGGACGTTCTTGCTATGCGCTTTGGAAAAGCGCTTCCGGTGGAAAAGGATAGGAACTTCAAGGGAGTTCTAGACTGTCGGAAGTCTTTGTTCCTGTATTTCTTTTGTTAGCACGGGAATGCGGAAGGAAATTGGAGCTCGGAAGGCAATGGGAGCCTGAGTGCGGAAGGAAGGATATTGGGGGATCTTTGGGGGGTCTGTTGTTTGTCTTTCTTTCGTTAGCATCAGGAGCGCATGGGGAAGACGGGGGATAGGTGTGGGAGATGTTGGACACTTTGGTGTCAAAGTGATAGCAGGAAGGATAGAATTGGTGATCATTGTCGTTTATTTATACTCCTGTCTTTTCCTGTTAGTTTAGAGGCGTGAATTAGAAGAAGTGTGGATTAGCAGAATTGTGGGTTAGCAAAGTTGTGGAGCGATAGTTAGAGAGTCGACGAATAGAGAGAGTTTTGGGGCGATTTGGTGACCTTTCCCGCCCTCAGTTGAGCAGTGTATTTACAGCGCATCTAGTCCTCACCACTTCCCTCCGTTATCGTGGTGCGGTATAGCTCTAGCTCCGGCGAGCCAGTGGATTTCCAATACAGGAGTCCAGGCTCATCAAGGGCTTCTTGAGCTTGCCTTTTCTAAAACCCCCGTACCACGACTCTTACTAGAGAAACCAGTAGCCTCTTAGCCTGGCTGAAAAGCCGTTGGTGATGGCACAAAGCACTGTGGAAGGTGAAGCTGTCACTCTTCCTGTCGCAGAACTGGAGTCAGCTCCACTAACCTTCAGACCAGAGGTGCTGGAACTTTCCCGACACAATTGCTGCCGAGCTCCCAGGGAGCGTCAATGGGTATGCATGTCCCTGAACTCCCCATAAATCAAATCCTTCTTTTTTTTTTTGAATAAGTATAACAATTCCTTACTTTGATATGTATTAAGCATGACATTAATCAATCCCTTCACAGTAGGTACACTTTATAGTACAAGCTCATATGAGTTCCAACGCTGGAAGTAAGCATGAGTAAGTAGCTCATATCTATGTTTTTTCCGCCTTGTTATAGGATATTTTATCCATTCTATAGGATAGGTTATTGACATTCATAATTTTTGATAATTCTGAAACTGTAAATTGGAAAGTTTTAATATTGTGTAAGTTAGAATTTATGATATATGGGTATAGGAGTAATGATATGCTATGAGCTAAATATAAGAAATAAGCTTTATCTCATGGAGAACGAGGTCACTAATGTCCTCATACATGTGCGGTATTTATGATAGGCCTTATTTTTTTTTGGGTTTCTCTCAGGTTATCGAAGCAGGTCGTCCGAAGCCGCAATTTACTACCATGCCTCGCGTGCATATAGGAGCTTATTCCAACATTAAGGGAAAGTCCACAGAGCGTACGATAACCTACCGTAAAACCTACCAGACGCCATTGAGCAAGCTGGTATCATATTATATGGTAAAGAAGCGGGGAAGAAAGTAAGCCGCGCCCCGATAAGATACGAGAAACGTTCTCTATTTCGTGAAATTGTTTTCGTATCAAAAGTCCGCTTTTGCCCCCTGGTGGGATGGGGAGATCAAAGGATAATACTCCAATCTCGTGGGAAACGGGGAATGAACCTGTCCATCCCAAATTGAAACAATATGGATGCAAAGCGAGGCCAATTGTCTTAGTATCATAGGACCAAATTTTAACACTTTTGTAGTACCCAACTAGAGCTTTCTAGGATCGGGTGGATTCGCAACTGGGCAATTGCGTTATGGCATACTCGAATACGGATGTTGGGATCAACAGCCGGTTCTCTACTTTGACGTGTATTAGCGGACATTTCCGGGGGATTCTTAATGCCATAGGGATGCTCGGGCTAACAGATGAACATAAATTCCGGTCCTCTAGCACGATTCCATCGTTCGCACGCCCCAGATTACACGAGTGTTGAAATCTCTAATCCCCCCCTAATTATATACAGACCTGCTGCAAGATAGCTATCACAGATCATCACTCGACTCCGGCTAGAACTGTATTGTCGTAATTTGGAGATGTTTTTTAGGAGAGAGAATACTTAATTTTGTCTCCCACCTTCTGTTCTTACATCCTTATACTATATACTCCCTCAGCTCGTGTTCTCCATTGTCTTCCCATTTATACTTCCACATTTTTCCTTTGTTGCTCATATCCCTCAAGTCTTTCCTTGTTGTGCCTTTGTCCTTCTCATAACAAAAGATTCCTCTCCTGAACAAAAGATTCCTCTCCCGCATTAGGAAGCCAAATTCCAACATGTATGTTTAAGCGATGTAGGATGCGATACGACAGGATACAACGCGGTGTCTTAAACCCGCAGGGTGCGCTTAGCCTAAGCAATGCCATGAAAACAGGAAACACTTGGATCTCAATGGAGATGTAAGAAGAGAGCGAAATTTCCTCCTGGCGTATGGAGTAGCGAAAGAAAACTCAATTTAGGGGTTTAAGTACAGATGATTAAAATAGCTCCCGCCATTGTGGATGAGAGTATCGCGCATCCAGTCCCTCTTGATACGCTACCAAAACCTGACGTCTAAGCCTCGTGTCCAACCATTCCCACTCTCCGCAGGTCAGCTATCTATAATGCTCCCGTTATGCGGAAGATAAATTAACCCCTGCTCTTTGCTACATAAGTTGCTATGGGAAAATGCGCCGTTCCCCGCCACTAAATATTATAGTGAATAATAATGTTACCGTCTTCCGGTATTATACCTTACCTCTTTAATTTACGATACAGGCTCGGTGGTATATGATAAGCAACGTACTATTAGAGATGTAATAATCATCGCAATCGTGGAGGCGTACAGGTGGACGATTTTGTGGACGATTGCGGCGGCGTCAAGGCATTTTGAAGCCCCAAGATCTAGGAGGCACAAAGGAATAAACAGACAAGCGAAGAAAGCGACGTGGAGGAGAAAACAAGAGCAGAGAGTGGGGCGGAGAGAAGAGAAGAGTGAGATTAGACTAGTGGTTCTTTCTCACATTTCACCTCTGCGTATTTTCCGAGCTCGGAGAACACTTCCATCTTCCCCTCATGGCGTTCAGGATATTCGAAACCTTTTTCTTCTCATAAGCCCGAACGACACAGGGTCGCGAGAGGCGAGGTGGAGAGAAGCCGTCCCACCAGAACGCCTCTGAGAGACCTCCCCGGGGAAGAGAGAGTGGGGGTGGCGACGGTAGCGAACTATTCAGACACCTCCAGGGGTTGGGGTTAAGTTGTTAATTCACACCGAGCGATTTACAGCACCTTAAAGTAAAATATCGGTATTTCGACTTTCGATTTCAGGGCTTAGCAGGTGCTCCGATGCAAAACGGTACCCCAGGACTGCTGCAGGGATATTGTGGTGGGTATCATCTTACCGTAGGTTAACCTGCAAAAGCTCATGCAGCGCTTTCTGGGGAACTGGGACTTACAAAACCGACGGGGAAGGGTGAGTGGGGGAGGTGGAGTATGTTTAGTAGGAAGGGGTAGGATGAGTTAGACTAATTTTGATCAGATAAAGATAGCGGGAGCAAAAAGCTATGGCGTCTTCGGTCTTAATAGGAAGGTTTTATCTCATGAATTTGGAAAACAGGGAGTGGCGAAGTGTAGGTGACAGCGGAAGAGAGGGAAAAGTGGGAGAAGAGGGAAAATATCGAGCAAGCTCTATGAGCCATGCACCTTAAACTCTTTCCCAGTAATTCCTGCGGCACATTTGTTCTCATGGGTGGAGTATCTATGTATACATCTAATATATGTCTATGTCTATGAAGCTTACATTTGTCCCTCTTCTGCCACAAAACGGTTGTTATGCGATAATACAAGTAATTACGAGGCCAATGATGGAAAAACACGGAGCTTAAGCCAACGGGCATGGGAAGAAAAAGCAAGATAAAAAGGTGTATATAGAAGAAGGGAGTATAGAAAATCGCCAATGGACTGTCGGTATGCACAAAATTGGTTGAACTGTGCAATGATGTTATAAGGAATGTCAGCGGAATCGGATAAATTGAGAGGACCAAGGAGATAGCGAAGTATTCCCAACCGACGGTCCGGAGGTCCGACGCCTGTGGTATCATAACTTGTCGATCGGTCGGTATAGAAAGGGCAGTGCGTGTGGCGGGCTTAGTATTTTGTTTTGTCAACTCTGCTCGCGTGTTGGGGGGGGTACGGCTGTATCGGGAGGGAGAAGTATCGGGTTTGCCGTTGGATACCAAAACCTGTAGGCCCTTTTGGAAGCCGGTCTGAATAACTCAGAGGTTCGGGGGAGGAGAGGGCGCTTCGTTACGGGCTTTCTACATATTAGGGAATCAGACCCCTCTGTTCTGCAGTAGCTTCGCAATTCTCGCATATCCATGGCTGAGAGCCCACTGGAGCGGCGTCTGGCCATAGTGGGTGTCGGCTGTGTTGGTATCGACGTCTTTCCGGCCTAACAGTATCCTCACGATCCCTTCATGCCCCTTCTCGGCAGCCCACGAGAGCGGTGTTCGACCGGTGTAGATGTCAGCTATATTGGGATTGACATCGTTCCGTTCCAATAGTATCTTTACGACCCCCTCATGCCCCTTCTCGGCAGCCCACGAGATTGGCGTTCCGCCAGACTGGGTATCAACTGTGTTGGGATTGACATCGTTCCGTCCCAGGAGCATCTTCACGACCCCCTCATGCCCCCTCTCGGAAGCCCATGAGAGCGGGGTTTGGCCATACCGGATGTCAACTGCGTTGGGATTGATGTCGTCCCGTTCCAGCAATATCCTCACGACCTCCTCACGCCCGTTCTTGGCAGCCCACGAGAGCGGTGTTTGGCCATATATGTTGTCAACTATGTTGGGATTGACGTCGTTTCGTTGAAGGAGCGCCCTCACGACTCCCTCATGCCCATTCCCGGCAGCCCACGAGAGCGGTGTTCCTCCAGACTGGGTGTCAACTGTATTAGGATTGACGTCGTTCCGCTCCAGTAGTATCCTCACGACCCCCTCATGTCCCTTCTCGGCAGCCCATGAGAGTGGTGTTCCACCAGACCGAGTGTCAGCGGTGTTCGGATTGACGTCGCTCCGTTCTAGCAGTATCCTCACGACTCCTTCATACCCCCTTCTAGCAGCCCAGGAGATTGCTGTGTTTCCACAGAAATCAGTTGCCTGCACATCCCATTTATCTATCTCTAACATAGCGATCAATATTTCTTCGCATCCGAGAAATGCCGCCCCGTGAAGCCCTGTAAACCCTCTAGGAGTGTCTTCATGATCAAAAGGCCGTTCCCAAAAGCCCATACCACGCAATAACAGAATCTTTGAAGATATGTGCTTATCGTATCCATCGAGTAGTGTCAAAGCAAGTGTTTTCACGCTTTCAGTGGTTTCCCGTCTAGCATGTGCGCCCCAGTAACAAGAGGCATATTCAACAAACGGGATGGTTGGTGGGGCTGAACGAAGAGTAGGCGAAATGTCCCTGACCTGGTGGAAGTTGAGGTAGGTCAAACAGACCTCCGCAATCACTGAGTGTGGATTGGGGAACAAGTAGGGGCTGTGGGGGAGGTACTCCTGCAGAGTGTAGTGAATAGGGCGCACGGTAGAGGAGGACTTCTCGACTGCGATCAGCCCCATAGAACATGCTAGCAGTGTTTCAATCACGGGAATATTTCGAATATTCAAATCGATAGATCCTTCCTCTACTCCCAGGGCGTGGCACAACTCTTCGACATGCAATGGCCGCTCCGCATGTGATACCCACATTAGCACCCCCATACCAAGCTTTGATCTGCTTCCTCGCTGCGCCTTTATTCGTGCCAAGGTTGCGGCATATGCATCACCCAGACCCTCTCCTTTGGTCATCTCCTCCAGCTTTTTTCTTCTTTGATGTAGAGTAATCTCACCTAGGATTGCATCAATGTTTAGAGAAACAAGAAGGAAACTAGACATCATCTTTAGTGAGCTAGCACAGGCTGGCATCGGGAATTTACCGGACACTCTTGCTTACATTTCTGAGATCTTCTCCGGAATAATTCTCATAATATCGGCCCGCAGTTCGTCGTCCATTGCATTGGGATCAGTGTCACCGCTCAGCCTCATCTCCAGATAACTCTTAATATCATCCTGCGTAGGGCTAACAGGTATCTTAACAGCCTTGCTAAAACATTTCTCGATTTCATCGTCGATATGAGGCCTCCCTGTAAGAAATATTCGTGCGTTTGGTGACACCCAAACAATTTCTCGCAGTGACTCAAGAAGCTCCCGTCGGTACCTCGGAGAAGCCTCATCTAAAGCGTCGATGCATATAAATACCCGTGGTAGCGATGTAATAGTTTTCTTAAGCATTTCTACCAGATCAGGAGGTAGGAGACTTCGGCCACCAAACACTTTTTTAGCTCTCTCAAAAGCCTCTCGTATATGCCCCGGGACTTCACCTCTACTGACAAGTTGCTTGAGAATGGCGCCCAACATACTTGTGATGGATTGTTCCTGCAGGGCGAGGAAATCGCAGTAGAGTCCCACGACGGCAATGTCTTTTCCTTCAGCGTGATCGCACAGGTTATCAACCACGAGGGAGCTATTATTTGTTGATCGTCAGTGAAATCTGCAATATTTTCCCCCAAGTAGGAAGTCTTCCTACTTAATATAAGTTTTTCCCACCCCCGGATTCCCGGAACAGAACAGCACTTGCTCAGCGCAACTACCTTCCGCATCGCTCCATTTTCTGAACTCGTCGGCTTCTAGTACCCAGCTTCCTATACCCTTGAGTCTCTCAGTTCTCACACTTTGGTGTCGTTGCTGTGGTTCAAGTGGTGACAGCCACTGCAGAATTTGGTGCCTCTCGCCACCTGCTTCTGTAACAAAGTTGACGACGCTGTTGTGGGTGTGGTTAGTCAACACGTTGAACGAGTTGACGTTACCGGTGACCTGCTGGTGTCCTGACGCCATCTGCGCTATAGCCTATTATCCGGAGTTCCTATTCTATGGGAGATGGACGGGTATCGTGTGGGATGAGAGTGGGACTTCTCTAGAAGTTTGAGGGAATCTCCGGCGCCTCAAGGAAGCGGGGCTAACGTGATGTACAGTACTGTACTAGTACCGTGCAGTACTAGTACTCGTAGCCTACAAGGTTCTTGTGTTGCACACGAATGTGCTTGTCTAATCATTATTGGTAGTGCCAAGAATGCCCTCCACTGAAGCAGGTTCACCAACAAGTTCCGCCTGCATATCAGCCTTGGATCTCCGTACGAAACTAAAAGTCAACTTATACGGGGTGTTAGGATGGAAAAATATGCCGCTTGCCAGCATTGCACTCGCTTAGGAATAGCACGGTGTCTGGTGTTTGCGATCCTTTTACAGACACATTGTATTATTAAAACACAGCTATGCATATACCGGCAATTTAACAGTTGTGGGATCCTACCTCTTTTACTTTCCTAAAGCCCTGCCAGTTTTAACTCATGTTATGGTTTGGCTTGTAATAATCTACTGGTCAGAATTACTCGTAGAGCATCTCTTCTCCCCACTAGTCCAAATTGATTATCGGTCCTGCAAACGCGCACCAACCCGGTAGAACAGGCTCTCTAAGGTTTACCGCGTTCTCCGGATACAGCTTTATGGAGTTGAGGTTGCGGGGGACAAGCGGCTTGCTGCTGCGGGCCCATGGCCGAGTCGCGAGGTGTTTGTCTTCATCCGCTTGCACCTCCCCAGGCCCGAACCCGGCGGTCCCACTCGCAGCCTGTGAAACCCCGCGCGGGATCTGCAGTGCGGTATAAATTTGAGGGGGATAGAGCGCACCACCGATGCGAAGCTATTTTCCTTAGACGGCCTATAAACCACACAAGCGTGGATTTAATTTCAACCTCTTGAATTCCGTTCCGGTCCCTCATTTTAATAATTTATTTTTTTACCCCTGATGGCTCAAATCCTCTTATTCTGTATCCTGCTTGACAAAATGCTCCTCTGGATCCGCCGGGTCAATAGACTTCGGGCGTCAAAGGAATCGAGTATCTGCGAGTTGAAGTTATCTTTCTGCCTTCCGTTGATGAGCTGAAAACCACAGGAAACCTCCCTAGGTATATATAGTCGGGTTAGTCTTATCCCGTGTGAAACAGAAAATGCACACCCCTCTATTCCGAATTGGGGCATTCCATACGCAGAGAGAACCAACTGTTGCAGCATGGCCGTGTTTCAACACTGTTGCGGTGCAGAGTAGAATCTACACTCTGTGGATTTAATGGATTCATCAGATGACTTTCTTCCTGTCTCGGTATGCCCGAATATGGAATGTTGGTCGCGCACCGCCACAATTAATGGAACTTTGTCGTATGATAAGAGACTCAATGCCTTAGGGATGCCCGACCAGACCAGGTAAACAGCAGCTTTGGTTCTCTGCTTGTGGGGGGTATTTCCATATTATGGTTAAAACCTACATGTATCGAAATTTCCCATTCCCCCATAAAACTTGATGGCCAACCCTATCACATCCTATCACTAGTGTCGCAGAGGTTTTAACCTCTAAGCATACCTTCTTCCATTGTATACAAACTCTTTTGAGTCTCCCTTAGCTCTCATATGCTGCCTTCCCATATCGCTCCTTTAATTGGGTAGCATCTGTTTGGGCTGTTAGGAGGCTTTTGTTAGGTCTCGGTTATTATGCGGCTATGTCGCATGGACCGGATATCTTTGTGCCGTTCAAGTTTATAGGTGTATATTAGCACGGGAGTAATGGTACATCATGAATTAAACGCAAGAAACAAGATTCTTCTCGTGAGGGATGAGCTCATTAATGTTCTCCATAAATGTTCGGCAATTAGGCTCTCTCTCTTAGCTTCTCTTAAGTTATTGAAGTTGGCCGTTTGAGGCCATAAAGTACTGCCGTGTCTAGCGTGCATATATGATATGAACTTATCCCAACACTGAGGATAATCCCACAGAGCGTACGATAACTTACCGTAAGCCTGCCGGACGCCGTTAGGGTGGAGGGGAGGGGGAGCAAGCAAAGACCAGCAAGCGATAGCGGGCTCTCATTCACAGCGCCGGGGTTGGTTCTTCCTCACATTGCATTTTCGCTTACCGTATTTTCCGAGCTCTAAAGAACACTTTTATCTCTCCCTTCATTGCATTCAGGGGATTCGAACCTTTTCTTCTTTCCCACGAGCCTGGTATTGTGAGTATCACGGTAGGTTAACCCTCAGATGGAGTTCTTAACCTAGTTTCACCCCTTTGGCGCATATTCTGCTGAGATTTCGATATATATAGGAGAATCTCCCGCAGAGCTTTCCGAGCTGTTGAGACTTACAAGCCCACGAGGAAGGGTGAGAGGAAGAAGGCGGGTATTTTTAGCATTAAGGGTACGATAGTGAATTGTGATCGAATAAAGATAGCTGGTCTAGAAATCTATAACATCTTTAATGTTTGTGAGAAGGTTCCATCTCATCACAGGGAAATGAGTGGGGTGGCGAGGAATGGGTAGGGACGGAAGGGGGGGGGGGGATGGAGAGGAGAGAGAAAATATAAACCAAATTCTGAGCCACGCAGCATAAACTCTTTCCCATTAATGTTTGCGGTGCAGGTATTCCCATGTGGAGAGTATGTGTGTCTATCCTAATGTATGTCTATGTCTATGAAGTTTTCATCCGTCCCTCTATAATATAGCGCGATTGTTATGTAACAATCTAGGTAAATACGAGGCCAATCATTGACAAACATGAGATAACCCAAGACAATAGGCATGAGAAAAGAAAGGAAGATGGAAAGGGTGTATATAAATGAAGAAGGCAGTATAGGAAACCACTAGTGGACCATAGATATATATACAAATCGGTTAAAATAAACCCAAACAGTGTGGTAGGAAATTCAAAAGGGAATCAGGTAATTTGGTAAAACTAAGGTGATAGCCAAGAATTCCATTCCGGAGAGTACGGCTGGTATCTGGAGAGGAAAGTGTTGGGTTTTGGCGTTGGACATCAAATCCTGCGGGGCCGTTGGAAAGGGGGTTCAAATATCTCGGACGGTTCGGGGTAAAAGAACCCGGCTAGTTGCTGGCTTTCTACGTCCCTTGGAATTAAATCCGTCTACTACTACAGCAAACTTGCGGCTCTTACGTGTCTGACTGCCCGCTGGAGTGGGGTTCGGCTATGTTTGTCAGCTGTGCTGGGATTGACATTGATCCTTTCCAGTAGTATCCTCACAACCCCCTCATGCCCCCTCTCGGCAGCGCACAAGAGTGGCGTTTCACCATACTTGTCAGCTGGGTTGGGGTTGATGTCGACCCGTTCCAGTAGTGTCCTCACGACCCTCTCATGCCCATTCCCGGCAGCCCACGACAGCGGTGTACGGCCATACTGGGTATCAGCCGTATTGGGATCGACGTCACTGTGTTCCAACATTATTCTCACGAGCTCTTCATACCCCATCTCCGCAGCCCATGAAAGCGGTGTTTGGCCGAATATGGCGTCAGCTGTGTTGGGATCGATGTCGATTCGTTCCAAGAGCATCCTCGCCACCCCCTTATGCCCCTTCTGCGCAGCCCGTGATAGCGGTGTTCGGCCATATTTATCAGCTGTGTTGGGGTTGACGTCGACCCGCTCTAGTAGCATCCTCGCGGCCTCCTCATCACCCTTCTCGGCAGCACACAGCAGTGGCGTTTGGCGATATATGGTGCTAGTTATGTTAGGATTGACGTCGTTTCGTTGAAGGAGTATCCTCATGACCCCATCGTGCCCCTTCTCGGCAGCCTGTAAGAGCGGCGTTCGGCCATATTTATCAGCTGTGTTGGGGTTGACGTCGATCCGTTCCAGTAGCGTCCTCACGGCCCTCTCATGCCCATTCCCGACAGCCCAGAAAAGCGGTGTGCGGCCATACTGGGTATCAGCCGTATTGGGATCGACGTCATTGCGTGCCAACAGTATTCTCACGAGCCCTTCATACCCCATCTCCGCAGCCCATGAAAGCGGCGTTTGGCCATATATGGCGTCGGCTGTGTTGGGATTGATGTCGATCCGTTCCAAGAGTACCCTCGCCACCCCCTCATGCCCCCTCTGCGCAGCACGTGAGAGCGGTGTTCGGCCATATCTGTCAGCCGTGTTGGGGTTGATATCAGTACCTTCCAGTAGTATTCTTACGACCCCCTCATGCCCCTTCTCGGCAGCGCATAAGAGTGGTGTTTGGCGACATATGGTGTCAGCTACGTTTGCATCGACGTCGTTTCGTTGAAGGAGTATCCTCACGACCCCATCGTGCCCATTCTCGGCAGCCTGTAAGAGTGGTGTTCGGATAAATTTGTCAGCTGTGTTCGGATTGACGTCGTTCTGTTCCAGCAGTATCCTTACGATCCCTTCATGTCCTCTTCTAGCAGCCCAGGAGATTGCTGTGTTACCATGGAAATCAATCACCCGCGTATCCCATTTATTCATCCCCAACATAGCAACTGTTATTTCTTCGCATCCAAGGAATGCGGCACCATGAAGCCCTGTAAATCCGCTAGGCGTGTCCTCTCGGTCAAAAGGCTGTTCCCAAAAGCCCACCCCACGCAATAACAGCATCTTCGAAGATATATGTTTATCGTATCTGTCGAGTAGTCTCAATGCGAGTATTTTCACACTCTCGGTGGTTTCCCGTCTCGCATGTGCGCCCCAGTAACAAGAGGCATATTCGACAAAAGGGACGATTGATGGGACCAAACGAAGAGAAGGCGAAATGCTCCTGACCTGGTGGAAATTGAGGTAGGTTAGGCAGACCTCCGCAATCGCCGAGTGTGGTTTGAGGAACAAGTTGGGATTATGGGAGAGGTACTCTTGTAGAGTGTAGTGAATAAGCCGAACGGTAGACGAGGATTTCTCGAACGTGACAAGCCCCATAGAACAGGCTAGCAATGTTTCAACCGCAGGAACATTCCGAATATTCAAATCGATAGATCCTTTCTCTACTCCCAGGGCATGGCACAACTCGTCGACATGCAATGGCCGCTCCGCATGCGACACCCACATTAGAACATCCATTCCAAGCTTTGATCTACTTCTTTGCTGTGCCTTCACTCGTGATAGGGTTGCAGCGTAGGCGTCACCCAGGCCCTCCCCTTTGGTCATCTCGTCAAGCCTTTGCCTTCTCCGATGGAGAGTAATCTCGCCCAAGATTGCATCAACGTTTAGAGAAACGAGAAGAAAACTAGAAATTATTGTCGTTAATAGTAAGACAGACCCGTATTGGGAATGGACCTGATATTGCTTACATCTCTGAGATCTTCTCCGGGATGACTCTCATAATATCGGCACGCAATTCGTCGTCCATTGCATTGGGATCAGTGTCACCGCTCAGCCTCATCTCCAGATAACTCTTAATATCATCTTGGGCAGGACGAATAGGTATCTTAACAGCCTTGCCGAAGCATTTCTCGATTTCACCATCGATATGGGGCCTCCCTGTCAGGAATATTCGTACGTTTGGTGACGCCCGAACAATTCCTCGCAGTGACTCAAGAAGCTCCCGTCGGTACTTCGGAACGGATTCGTCTAAAGCGTCGATGCATATAAATACCCGCGATAGTGATGTAACAGCCTCCTTGAGAATTTCTACCTGGTCGGGAGGCAGGAGGCTTCGGCCACCAAACTCTTTTTTGGCCTTCTGAAACGCTTTCCGTATATGCTCCGGGATTTCCCCTCTGCTGGAAAGTTGTTTGAGTATGGCACCCAACATACCCGTGATGGATTGTTCCTCTTGGGCAAGGAAATCGCAGTAGAGTCCCACGACCGCAATCTCTTCTCCCCCAGCCTGATCGCACAGGGTGTCAATTACAAGGGAGCTATTGTTTGCTAATAGTCAATAAAGTCTGCGTTATCGCTCTCGGGACAAGCGAGCTTCCTACCTAATATATGTTTTCCCCACCCCCGGATTCCCGGAACAGAACAACACCGGCTCAACACGACCGTCTTCCGCATCCCTCCATTTTCTGAACTCGTTTGTTTCCAATACCCAGTTCCCCACGCCCTTAATTCGCCCGGCTCGTACACCTTGGTGCCGCTGCCGCGGGTCAAGTGACGATAGCCATTGCAGAATTTCATGTTTCTCGGCGCGAGCTTCAGTATCAAAGTTGAAAATGATGTTTTGGTTGTGGCTCGTCAACGCATTGAACGAGTTGATATTACCGGTGACCCGTTGGTGCCCTGACGACATCTCTGCTATAGTCTGTTATCCGAATTCCTGTTCTTGAGAAAGGGACAGAAGGATCGTGTGTAGGGATCGGATTTCTCACGAAGTTTGAGGGAATCTCACCCACCCGGAGAGAGGGGGCGGTGTGATTCATAAGCTCGGGTGTTGCATAAGTATGCTCTGGTCCAATTATTATTCACAGTGCCAAGAAAACTCACCCGCCATGTTAATGCAAATGCTCTACAAGTAATCTCGCGGGAAATAAGAAATATTCTAGTCCAAACTGAAATAATGTAAATGGTAACCTATAAGTTATACGAGGAATGACAATTACGTAGTATACGATTCGATTCGACTCGACACGCTACTTAGTCTAGGCATTCCACCGTAAACCCGCCGGACGCTACAGTATCAGCTTTGGTAGTATCACATAAAAAAACACTTGGACCTCAATAGGGATGTAAGAAGAGGGGAGTTTTTACACATAACTTGGGGAGGAAAAAGAGAAAGTCCAATTTAGGGTTTTTAAATAGATAATTAGCTTCCGCCATTGTGTGAGAGAATATCGTGTATCCAGCTCCTAATGGTCCTAAAGCCTCATCTCTCGATCTCATTGTCCAACTATCCCTGGTCTCTATCTCGTCTATCCAAAATCTACTAGTTATCATATAAGAAAGCATGATTAGTCACCACCCCTGCTATGAGAAAAGACAAGGTTGCTCGTCATCAAATATTATACCGTATTTACTCCGTATATCCGCCATCGGGGATCGGGGCTTGGCTCACCCGTCAGGGGTGTTGGCGCAATAGGCTGAGACATGGAAATGATGCCAAAATTAAATATTTTTTAAACTTTTGATAGTCAAGTCGTGATCCCAAACTCATGGAATCATAGTCCGATCAGGTATGTACAAGCTCAAAGTTATTATCATCCTCGTTTCTGACATCTTCTTGTTCATCACATAATGTTAAATCCTCCTTCCAATCTCCAATTTCCAATTCAGTGAAGCCTTTTATATCTAATTTGTGATCAGACAGGCCATCGATTGGAAGTGACAAACCCACTTTCCGAAATGCATGACGTATAATCTCCCCTTTCTCCCTATGAAACTGCTCAAAAGCATTGCCAACGCATTCCATAGTCATGACTCTCCGATCCCCCATTGTCCACTTTTCAAATTCTGACAATGACTCTAACTGAAAGATTCACTCATCGGTAAGGTCCTGTATCAGTTCCTTGAAGGGTTTGTTTACTGATACATCTAAGGGTTGAACGAGACCGGTCCATCCGCTGGGAATCAGGGAGGGTGTAATATTGTGTTGTCGTATGAGGCTGAGGACCGCCGGGATTTTGTGAGAGCCCATTAGATCAAGGGCAAAGAGAGTAGGTCGACCACCGAGAATTGGAATGAGATGGTTTCTAATATATCGCTCAAATAGGATATCGTTCATGTACCGTAAAAACTGGAATAATTGGGAATCACACTAAGAGGTTAAATTAAGGTGAGGCACCGGCAAAAAAGCAAAATACGAGTGACTCTTCAGATGAGACAAAAACACTGACCTCTGCTTTTGACTACATCTCATCAAACTAAAAGAATGAGTCAAGTACGGGGGAAAAAAATAAAATAAGTATGTAGAATAGAAATAATACAATCAGTGAAGAGGGAAAAGAAAGTGTGAAATCTCCAATAGCATGACTAAAATGCCTCGAAAGGCCACCAGACAAGAAAAGACTAAGCCAATCCTCGAGCCACTTCCAGCAAGCGAATTCTATGCTAGAGTAAAGAAGAAACCTAGGCCACTTTGGAAGAGCCTTTCAGAAAGACTTTGAGCACCACCAAAATGCGTTGATAACCCCTATCGACTATATAGTATTAGCTATAAACTTCGCGTACTTTCTTTTTGGAAAATACCTTCGATACCAATTAGTCCGACAAAATTCCGAAATCCAACCCAAACTGAAGTGATTGAGCACTTCAAAATCCCCAAAAGCAACCTCTATCGTTGGAAAAAGGAAGAGGAGGAGGGAAAATTCCAGGAACTACGAAAGGGTCAGCTAAGAGCAGTGGGAGGAGGGAGAAAAAGAAAGTGGATAGCAATGGAGCGTGAGCTATATGATCGATTTCGAGTCCAGCGAGCGAGTGGGCGAATAGTAAGGAGGGGATGGTTTCGTCGAGTCAGCAAGGAAATCTTCCAAAAAACCAATGGGGAAGAGCCACTTACCAACTTTCGGTTCTCCAATGTGTGGTTTCGTGGATTTCTTCACTGGCATCGGATCTCCCTAAGAGTAGTTACCAACAAATCAAGTGAGCTACCGAGTAATTTTAGTGAAGCCATATTGAATTGGCTTCAATTCAATCGACGAAATTCACAGATTAGGAGGGATGATAGTAGGGGATTAGGAGACTTACCTGCTGATATTGGGTACTATCGTTTGGCCAACATCTGTAATATTGACCAAACAACCATGCCCTTTGAGTATCTCGAAGGGCAAATGTACAACAGCATCAGAGAGCGCACTATTTGGGTTCAGGGAAGTCAGTCAGGTTGGGACAAACGCCAGGGCACAATTCAACTTACGGTATTTGCGGATGCTATCCCACGGGTCAAACCTCTGATCTTCTTTCGAGGCCAAGGAGTTAGCTCAGCAATTGTCAAAGAGAAAGGAGAGTATGACCCACGTGTTATAGTCAAGTTTAACCCAAAGGCCTACACCAATGAGGCAAACTTTCTTGAATGGCTCGATGAGCAGTTAGTACCTGTCCTTGATAGTCAGCCTACACTTCTTGCCTTAGACCTCTTCGGGACTCACAAAATACATGAGGTTCTCGATACCTTCCTCGCCAATAATATTACCATTAGCTTAATACCTGCTGGCTGTACCTCATTGGTACAGCCCCTAGATGTTAGTATTAATTGCCCCTTTAAAGATATATTAAAGGTATTATAAACTTACCTTGCCCAGTCTTTCAATGTAAAAAAAAAAATAGAAGACTCGATAATTTTGAAACATAGCTAATATGTCAATAGGAAGTTTTAGAGGAAAGGCTAGAAGATATCAAAAGAGAGGAGGTGTAACCGGTACTGGTACTCAGTTAAGGATTTTGTTTTATGTTTTGTTTTAAGTATCCTTTTGATACTTGGTTTGTTTGAAGTATCATTTTGATACTTAGTTTGTTTTATGTTTTGTTTTAAGTATCGCTTTGATAGTTAGTTTGTTTGAAGTATCGTTTTGATACTTAGTTTGTTTTATGTTTTGTTTTAAGTATCGATTTGATACTTATGATGTTTTACCAAAGTGTATCGATTGATACCTTTGTTTAGTTTTGTTCATACTAGACATGAACAGATTTGTGTATTTAAAGGCCGTACTATTCCACGATAGAAAGGACAGACTTCGACAGACAATATTTCAATATACTTGGTTGAACGGTTACTCTTTAGTTTCTAAAGTACACTTCCAAAGCCTTCTTTAGTTCATACAGCTCTCGCCTCCTCTCTGGAAGAGCAGGCCACCTGTCAGCTATCGTATACCTATCGAAACGTCATTAGCACCTAGCGAGTACGTTACAGGAGGAAGAGATTCTTACTGCTGGAGGTCAGTTGCTGGGAAGTATGGTGGGAAGACGAGGATTCTCACCACTTGGGCGGTTGGGGAAGTGTGGGAGGTCTTCACAGGATCCCGGGCAGAGGTAATCCGAAAGTCCTTTTGTATGGTTGGGTTAGCCTTGCCCCTGATGGTAGTAGTGATGAGGAAATTAGTATTAAGGGACTAGATAAAACTTATCTAATAGAAGGACTAAAGCATTGGGGAAGAGGAGGAACTCCAGCAATTGAATTGCAGGATGATTTGGTGGAGTTGGATGAGATTGATGATGATGATGAAGGTGTATTCTATGAGGAACTCTGTTAGCATAATGTGAAATTGATATTGCGCCATATCCTTGGTGTGACTGACCTTAAAGTGACCTGTTAGCGCTATTCCTAAATATTTCGGTTTTTACGGTATACTGTAGGGTTAAATTTAACTAAAACATCACGATGGTATCGCTGTTTTTCTGTTCCCAACCGTGTACCTGTGCCATGAAAAATGACCGTTGGTGGTACCCGAGGTATACCATCAGTAAAGATACATAACACCAAGGTAGCTTGATGTTTATCCCAGCCAGATCTCATTTCCTTAACTCGAATTGTCTTTTTACCCTCTTTGGCGTCGGTTTTTCCATGCAGATACTCCAATGGGATTGGTGTTTTGTCGAGGTTGCATATATTCGAGAGTTTATATTGGCCAACTAGATGATCTACTGCTACCTTCCAGAAGCTCACAGTACGAGGTTGAGAGTTTTGCCGATTGAACTGTAGCCAAGTTACGATAAGTATTTCGAAATCCTTGAGTAACCATTGAGCTTTATTGGTGATACATCGAAGACTGATATTGTGGCGACTTAGAAAACCTCGAAACCACCCATTACTGAACCAAAATGCTGTAGGATCTGTCTCTGGATAAAGCACACGAAATTGAAGATGTGATTGCATGCAAAACCACCCTATTCGAACTGTCCTTCCTGCCTCCCATCTTTCTATAAACCCTTCGTAGAGCTTATCTTCCAATTTGGGCCACAATATTCTTCTACTGTACCCTATTGAATCCTCCCTCCACACTGGTGATCCCTTTCCAATTCTCTCTATCTTCTCCCTCTTTCTAACCCAGTCGCTGATTGTTCGTCGTGGTATTTGGTACAAATTGGATGCTTCTTGTTGTGTTGGTTTATGGTACTGACCCGAATACCGGAGTGGAATGCGCTCGTTTTCAAGAAACGTAAGAACAAGAAGTTTTTGGAATTGAGAATAGGTTCTCTCAGGATAGGTAATTGGCTTCAATTCTTGCTGATTCTTTTTTTTTTTTTTTTTTTTTTATCATATATTCATTGTTTTGGTAAGGTACAAGAACTCGCATGCAGCGCTAGCTATGATGGAAACAAAACCCAAAAATCAACCAACTAACAAAGGAAACAAAAAAAACTGGTCCCTCCGATGGCGTCCAATAACCGACGCATTGCCTACACAGGACTCATAAATGAAAACTACCAACTAAGCTAGCATCATAACAAAGCAACTCATAACTCGCAAAACAAGTAATGAAATTAAACAGGAAACCTTCCACCACTTAGACCATTTGGCGACCCAGCCAATGACAACCGAGGCGAGGCAGGAAGGGAAGGGGAAGGGGAAAGAGAGGGCTGGTGGGGGGCATATTGTGTATACAGGTTGGGACGAAAGCCAGTTCTGGTTGCGGTAAGGTAGCGACAAAGGCCCACTAGGGCCGGGATCAAGGTCCAGAGAGGAGAGTCAGGTCCGATATCCGTTGTCCCCTGGAGGTGGCGACACCGGGCTGCAGACTTGGCTCAGCAGAGTAGGATAGCGTGTTTGAACGTCTCGTCTCCTGCCTCGCACCAAGGGAAGGTGGGGGAGGGATCCGTGTCGTGCCACGAGAGGTGGGCGGCTAAGTAACTTTTGCCGTGGTGTATTTGATGGAGCTGACTAGAGAGGAAACGTCCCAGACCCATGAAAGGATGTGGGTGAAGGGTAGGGCTGTAGAGGTAGTAAGGAGGAGGAGGTAAGAGAAGGCGCCAAGAGGTGAGGAGCTCTTTGCGGCATCTGGCCTTAATCGAGGCGTATAGGGCAGGGGCCTCAAGAGGGACTATCTGCAGGAGAGGGAGGAGGAGAGAATTTGCTGGGAGGAGGGGGTCATTTCGGTTGCCGGTTATGAAATGAACACGGTAGGCGACCGCATCAACAGGGAGGTGACGATGGTTGGGTGGGGAGGGCAGCTTGGTGAACCATCTGAGGAGGGCGTAGTTGGAGCTGGCCCAGGGGTGGCGACCTCGGACAGAGCCAGGAAGGCAGAGGGAGTTGGGTGCCTGGAAAGGGGATGTGGTTCGAACAGAGCAATCGAGGCGAGCAGTTGCCGGGTTGATTTCAGGGGGGAGGCAAACAAGACGGACTGCCGCCAATCGCTGAAGGTGCTTGATCAGGAGGTCGATAGGGGGCAGGGAGGCTTCACAGGGGAGAATGGCAGTGTTGGTAGAAGAGAAACAGTTGGTAACCCACCACTGCACCCGGCGCCAAAAAGCCCTCATCTTATCGAGCATCTTGGAGTTGGAGGAGAGCGGGTCGCAGCTAAAAATGAGGATGGGGAGGACTAATGAGGAGGCAAGACGATGGCACAGGTGTGGTGCCAGACCCTTTCCTGGCTGGGAGAGGCGGTCTATTGTAGCAAGAGCGGCTTCGGCCAGAGCGAGGTGTTTGGTGAAGTGAGAGGAGGTGGCACGATCTAACGCAGGAGTCGCCAATTCTAGCCAGTAGCCCAGCCGCCGAAGTACTTGGGCGTGTTTGTTGGGGACGGAGTCTACTGAGACGGGGAGGGGGGAAGGGGTCCCTCTTTGTTAAGACGTCCTCCAGTGCATGAGTTCTGTTTTAGGGAGGGAGAAGGCGACACCTATGCACCTTTCTTTCGACGTGAGTGAGGACGTGACAGCTTGGAGCTTCTGGACATTGGGCCGATAGGAGGGGGAGGCCACTGTTATGGTGAAGTCGTCGACATAGGAGAGGATTATGCTATTAGGGACTGGGAAATGGAGGGAGGAGAGGTAGATAAGGAAGAGAAGAGGGGAGACAGGCGATCCCTGAGGGGTCCCGACTTGGACTAGGGAGAGGACTTTCGGAGAACCTTGGTAGAGAAGGCGGCAATGCCGGCCGTGCAGGAAGGACCAGACCCACAAAACAAGGTAGGGCTTGTTAGGAGTACCCAATTCCGATAGCCTAGGAGTACCTTAGGTAGGGTAACTTTACCCGAATCCGAGAATCTTAGTCTCCAACACCCCCCTCCGGCCCCCTTACGGGGCCCGCGCGTCATCATACACATCAACCTTTGTTGCGTCCTGTGACTATATGGTCACAGAATTAAAGGTGTCAGAATAACACCGTATACGTCGCTGCCGTCCGTCCGACCGAAGGCTGTTCGCAGGGTATATAAGAGGGGACCTCTGGCAAGACCTGAGAAGTGGAACGAAGTCAATCCGTCAACTACTCAGGGAGTTACTAGGCTTCAAAGAAGAGACATCTTCGACATGGGCCGTAAGTAACAGGACGTTTTCGCACAAGGTCTTGACATGAATGTTAGGAGGTTCGGAACAACGAACCAATGCATTCACATCCACCCTTCGATGATTAGAAAAAGTCTAGAGCTCCTGGAAACACTACCAAAGAAGCCAGCAAGCTTCGCGGAGTGTTGTATCTATGATAAGAGGTGTACCGCAGTTGCGGGATTTACAACCAACATAACACGAAGGTCCACCCCCTCTACATAGGACAATCAGGAGTTGCCGACCGAGGAATTATGAGACTATTCAATAGAATGGCTTCTCCTCTACGAGAAGAGAGTTATCAGAATGAATTCTATCGGTTAGTTGTTGAGTTATCACAACTAGAAGTCATCGACCCCGGCATATCTACAGATGCAGTCTCGTACCAAGACTGATCCTCTTGGTAACGAAAAGAACTATTGGAGCCAACAGAGTTCGACTTGAGAACTCGGCTACAGGTCCATAGACTCTGAGGATCGGATAATTACTACTAGTGACAAGTATGTCTCCCAGGCAAGAAATAGTAATTACTGAAGATAGTGTGATGGTTTTCAGGGTCTCCCGGTGTTCGCACCGTCATGGAGAACTCGACGTTGCGCATAAGAATTGAAGAGGTACATATTTTGTATGCTAGATAGATCTAGCCCGCGAACACTCAGACGCGGAATATAAATATCGAAGTGCCTCCCAAGCTTAAGACATCATCAAGCAACGGAGAAGAGACCTTAACAATATAATATTGTTTTTACGATTCTATCCTATTTTCTTGCACTCTTACTAGTCATAAACGAAACGAGTTGCTTTCGAGCCTTCCTAGACAAATCTCCGTCTACACGAAAAGAATCCCGATTGACCTAGATAACCGTAAGTCTATACCGGTTGTCTCCGCCTAACAGGGCTGGACGCCTTTTTCCCAGAATTTGCCACACAGGCCAGCCGAGTGGATATTGTCAAAGCCCCCTTTGACATCAAGGAAAAGTGTGGAAGAACAGAGACCTATGCTGTGTGAGAGCCGGACTTCGTGAGATAGAGTGGCTAGGGCGTTGAAAGTACCCATACCAGAGAGTGAACCACATTGGTTAGGGTGGATGAAGCCAAGAGCCCAAGGAACTGCGGCTAGCCTTACAGCTACCACACGCTCCAGGATCTTGGACAGGGTTTGGAGGAGGACGATGATGCGGAAGGAGGCCGGTGTGTCGTAGGAGGCCTTGCTAGGTTTGTCGAGAACAATGCCATTAGCCTGTTTGAGGGAGGAGGGGTGGAAACCATACAAAACGAGGGAACCGAGGAGGGAGGTAAGTATTTTCGGGTTGGTGCCGTGGACTCTTTTCCAGATCGAGTATGGGATGTGGTCGGGGCCAGGAGCAGACGAACTTGAACTGGAGGCCAGGGCCTTGGAGACCTCCTCTTTGGTGAGTACATCAAGGTCTTTGAAAGGGCGTAGGATGGTAGGGGGGGAGGAGGACTCCCGTGGGGGAAAAAAGTGGGACAGGAGGGCGGCATTGACAGCAGACGGAGTGTCCGCTTCTGGAAAGGATAGAAACAAGTCAGGGGGACGTCCCATAGCGAAAGATTTGGCTGTCCATACAGTCTTTGGGGTTGCTGAGGAGAGGAAGTCGTCCCAGTACTTACGCTTAGCCTGCTTGATGGCTTTGAAATAAGCATTACGGGCTGAGTGGGCCTCAGCCCGGGAGTTTGCATCAGGGGTATTCCGGGCCCGTCGCGTAGCGGCATGGGAAGAAATTCTGAGAGAGGAGAGGAGAGGCAACCACCAAGGTTTGGACCGGGTCGACATGCGATTGAGTGGGGTGTGAAGGAGGAGAGTAGTGCAGAGGCGGTCGACATTTCTGTCGAACCAGGCCGTGGCAGAGGACAGGCTTGGGAGAGCGGGAGGTGGAGAAATGTTAGGCGGAGACAACCGGTAAAGACTTAGGGTTGTCTAGGCCAATCGAGATTCGTTTGTATAGACGGAGATTTGTCTAGGAAGGCTCAGAAGCAACTTGTTTCGTTTATGACTACTAAGAGTGCAAGAAAGTAGGATAGAATCGTAAAAACAATATTATATTGTTAAGGTCTCTTCTCCGTTGCTTGATGATGTCTTAAGCTTGGGAGGCACTTCGATATTTATATTCCGCGTCTGAGTGTTCGCGGACTACATCTATCTAACATACAAAATATGTACCTCTTTAATTTTAACTCGCAACGTCGAGTTCTCCCTAAAGGTGCGAACACCGGGAGACCCTGAAAACCACCACACCCTCTTCGGTAATTACTATTTCCTGCCTGGGAGCCATACTTGTCACCAGTAGTAATTTTCCGATTCCTTAGAGTCTATAGACCTGTAGCCGAGTTCTCAAGTCGAACTCTGTTGGCTCCAATGGTTCTTTTCGCTACCAAGAGGATCAGTCTTGGTACGAGACTGCATATGCAGATATGCCGGAGCCGATGACTTCTAGTTGTAATAACTCAACAACTAACCTATTGAATTCATTCTGATGACTCTCTTCTTGTAGAGGAGAGGCCATTCTATTGAATAGTCTCATAATTCCTCGGTCGGCAACTCCTGATTGTCCTATGTAGAGGGGGTGGACCTTCGTGTTGTGTTGGTTATAAATCCCGCAACTGCGGTACACCTCTTATCATAGTTGCAACACTCCTCGAAACTCGCTGGCTTCTTTGGTAGTGTTTCCAGGAGCTCTAGACTCTTTCTAATCGTCGGAGGGTGGATGTGAATGCATTGGTTCGTTGTTCCGAACCTCCTAACATTCATTTCATGACCTTGTGCGAAAACGTCCTGTTACTTACGGCCCATGTCGAAGATGTCTCTTCTTTGAAGCCTAGTAACTCCCTGAGTAGTTGACGGATTGACTTCGTTCCACTTCTCAGGTCTTGCCAGAGGTCCCCTCTTATATATCCTGCGAACAGCTTTCGGTCGGACGGACGGCAGCGACGTATACGGTGTTATTCTGACACCTTTAATTCTGTGACCATATAGTCACAGGACGCAACAAAGGTTGATGTGTATGATGACGCGCGGGCCCCGTAGGGGGGCCGGAGGGGGGTGTTGGAGACTAAGATTCTCGGACTCGGGTAAAGTTACCCTGCCTAAGGTACCCCTAGGCTATCGGAATCGGGTACTCCTAACATGAGCTCCCTCCTCTAGGGCTTCGCCTCGAATGCCCCTTCGGTACAATTATCAAAGTTAAATATTAAATTTTTAAATTTTAAATAACAATTTTTAAACATTAATCATTTAAGGACCCGATGAAAGCAGGGTAAAAAACTTTCCGCGTTTGCTTGGCCACGGCAAGAAAACCTTATCTTCATCGTCCTTCCTCTGCCCGTCGTGGCATTTCCGGATTATCGCGATGAAATCCTTCCACCAATTCCCTCGCATTATCCATTCCTGTTGCAGGTTCCCAAGTGTTCTCATCTTCAGAACAGCCCTGCCATTTAACAAAATACCATAGCTCGCGTATCTGTTGATACCGGCCACGGACTCTTTTCCTGTAAGAGCGTATTTCGCTTCTTACAATCTTTTCTATCTCCCATTGTAGGTCGCCTTCAATGTCTTCGGGTTCCCTGGGAGGTTGTTGTCGGTCTGCTCGTACCGACTCCCTGTAAGGTTCTAACAGGGAAACATGGAATACTGGGTGTATATTCCAACGATCCGATATGTTGAGTTTGAATGCCCGGCTTCCTCGTTTTTCCAGAATTACGAAGGGTCCATAAAGTTTTGGGCTTAACTTTTTGGACTTCCGGCGGGTGCGAATATTCTTTGCGTTTAACATTACTTTATCGCCGGGTTTGAAGTCTGGTTGTTGCTTGGCCTTTCTATCATAATACTTGGCCATAGCTTCTCGTGTCTGTTCGAGTGATTGCCGTGCTTGCTCATGAATCGTTTTTATCCAGTTTGCGTAAAGGGTTGCTCCTGGATTATGCGCTTCGCGCTCCTTCATCCATTCCGTTTGAGGATGGAACCCATAGTTTGCATAGAATGGGGTCATTCCGTGTGCATTGGTTGCCGAGTTGTTGTAGGCATGTTCGGCTAGGGGTAGGAGCTGATACCAATCATCCTGATCGTAATTGACAAAACTTCGTAAGTAACCTTCCAGCACTTGGTTGGTTCTTTCAGTTTGTCCGTCCGTTTGTGGATGGTATGCAGTTGACATCCTCCTTTTTATATCCAATGCTTTACACAATGATTCCCAAAATTCTCCTGCAAACTTCGAGTCCATATCTGAGACAATCTCTGATGGTAAGCCGTGTAGCTTCCATATCTCCTTCGTAAAGGCGGTAGCGACATCTTTCGCAGTCGCTGTTCCCTCTAGTCCGATGAAATGGGCCATCTTAGTGAACCGATCAACCACTACCATTATTTGGGTACATCCTTGACTTTGCGGTAACTGTGTTATAAAGTCCACGGAAATGGATGCCCAAGCTGCATATGGTATTGATAGTGGTTGAAGTAGACCATACTTTGCGTGGCGTGGTGACTTGTTGTGTTGACAATCGTCACATGACCGTACATAATCGTTTACCCAATTTGCCAAGCCTTTCCAATAAAAGTCTCGTATGATGATTTCGAGAGTTTTTTCTTGTCCGAAGTGTCCTACAATTTTTGCGTCGTGACACCCTTCGGCTATTGTGGTATAAAGGCTTTGGTTGTTTGGTACGAATAGTCTTTGTTTATAGTAAAGCAAGTCATCGGTTAGGGTCCAATCTTTTGGAAAAGGTTTGTTGTTGTCTCGGAGTTTCTCCAACTCTTTCCTTCGTTTCAGCCATTCCTTATCATCCGGGATGGCCTTCTGAATCTGCTCCAGAAATTCGGGATTGAATTTCTTTAATTCTTTCCGGGCTAGTATGGTACTAGTCATGAGGGTTCGTTCGGGTATTTCGGATACGTCATACCAGTGTTTATTCTGATCTTTTGACGCATGGAGCTGGCTGACTACCGGTTCAATTTCTTGGATAGTCATAGCTCTTGTAGCAATATCTGTGCTACCGAATCCCGCCGTTCCTCTTTCTGTTTCGTCCAGGTTATCTATTTCCATCATATCAGCGGTACTAATCTTTTCTATCACTAGTTGGGCAATACGATCCCCTTCTTTGATGTGACAGTCCGCATCTCGGTGGTTGAATAGTAGAACTTTGAGTTCTCCGGTGTAATCCGCGTCAATTACTCCGGCACCTGTTGAAATCCCGCTTTTAACGGCTAACCCGCTTCTGGGAGCAATTCTTCCATATGTTCCAACCGGTAATCCCACTGCGATACCGGTTCCGACTATTAACTGTCCCCTTGCTGGGACTATATCTTCTTGCAGAGCGTAGAGATCATGGCCTGCTGCCATTCTTGAGCCCTTGGTTGGAAGCCTTGCTCTTGTGTCTAACCTTTTGACCCGAATAACGGAATTGGGATCATTCCATTTGGGTTCCTCTTGGATGTCATCTGCACATATATCGCCTTCAGGGTTTCCTGCAAGTAGGCAGATTCGAATTTCCCCCATCTTAGTTCTCGTAACCGAACTGATTTGGAAATGTTCAGGCTTCAAGATCGCTTGTTCGCGATGTGCAGCTCCCTCCTCAGGACGGTACTCCGGCCGTCGACTGAGTGCATCCGGTTTTCCACCTCTGGTGCCTGGGCGGTAGACAATTTTGAAATTGTAATCTGCGAGCTTTTGTGCCCAGCGGATCTGGCAACCGCTCCAGACCTTTGAGGTGAGGAAATATTGGAGGTTTTGGTGATCGGTGTAGACAGTAACCGGCTTTTCGGTGCCAACCAAGTATTGGCGCCATTCTTTGAATGCTTCTAGGATCGCCAATAGTTCTTTATCGTGGATCTCGTAATTCCGCTCCGCTGAGTTTAGTTTGCGGGAATGAAACGCCACTGGATGGAGTCGTTTCTCCACAAACTGCGATAAGACGCATCCTAAAGCGAAGTCGCTAGCGTCTGTTTCCACGACCGTTTCTCTTTCGGGAAAGAAATGGTGTAGAATAGGGGCAGAAGTAAATCTTCTCTTAAGTTCTTGAAAAGCTGCCTCTTGTTCCGGGCCCCACCGGAACTTTTTCGGATCGCCCTTCAATGTTTCCGTGATTGGAGCACAGATTTTAGAGAAGTTTTCTATAAAGCGTCGGTAAAAATTCGCAAATCCTTGGAATATCTGGACTTCCTTAACCGACTTGGGTGGTTTCCAATCCAATACGGAGTCCACCTTTCGGGTGCTCATAGACACCCCATCATCGGCTACTATGTAGCCTAAAAATTCCACCTCTTTTACATGGAAGAAGGATTTCTTAATTGAAATCGCGAGTTGGAAATCCGCTAATTTTTGCAGAACCTTTTTTACCAATTCGATATGTTCTTTCTCTGTCTTTGAATAGATGAGAATATCGTCGAGGTAGCAAACAATGCCTTGGTCAAGGTGTTCTCGGAGAACTTCGTTCATCATGTCTTGGAATGTTGCCGGAGCATTAGCTAGTCCGAAAGGCATTACGTTGTACTCGTAGTGCCCGTATCTTGTTCGGAAGGCTGTTTTCCATTCGTCCCCTTCTTTTATCCGAATCAGGTTATAACCATCCTTTAAATCAATCTTTGAAAAGATGGTTGCACCTGCCACTCGATCGCGTAGTTCCGACATTAGTGGTAACGGGTACTTGTTTAAGATGGTGATCTTATTTAAGTTCCGGTAATCCACTACCAAACGTAGTCGGCCATCAGCCTTCGGTGTGAAAAGGATCGGTGCACCGAATGGCGACTGACTTCGTTTAATTTTTCCTTGTCGGATCATTTCTTTAAGATATTCGCGTAGGAGTTTTAGTTGTTTTTCGGATAGTGGATAGATGGGTTCCCAAGACGGTTTTGCTCCGTCAACTAACTTGATTTCGTGATCAAATGTTCTCCTTGGTGGTAGCTTTGCCGAAGTTTGCGGCAGGAAGAGTTTCTTGAATCCCCAGTAGTGTTTGGGGAGCGAGTCGAAGTTAACTTCATTCGGATCTTCGACAGTCCCGATTCTTCCAATTTGAATCGCATTCTCATCCCATGCTACCGATTCGTCGTATTCGAACATATCTGCAATTCCTTCGTCTTCTTCTTCCACACAAGTAGTTTTACATTTAGGATCTTTGAATTCCCAGTGATTGGGATCACCAATGTTCGATAGGGGGTGTTCTGAATGCCACCACCCAAATGGGATAATCATCCCATAGTCTCCGGCTGCTGCGATTTCGCACGCAACTTCGGACAAGTGTTTATTGCGTCCAATTTCAAGCCATAATGGACGCGTATAAAATTTTCCTCCTGATGGAGATGGTACTCCATCGAAGCCTTGAATAGTGACCGGATTCGGTCTTTCTGTGAACGGAATTTTTAATTCCTTAACGAGGTCTTTGTTGATTAGGAACACGTTGGATCCTGAATCTAATAGAACACGGATTTTTATCCTTTGTCTGTTTGGATTCATAACATGGATATGAGCATATCCCTCGGGACAGTCATATCGCGTAGGTTTTGGCGCGTCAAACGCGCGTCTTTTTGGATGAGGGGTCGAACCGTCGTCTTTTCGTTTCGACATGTCTGAGGTTTGATAACAACTAGGATGTTTGTTACTGCGCCCGCCCAGTTTCGACCATACAGGTCTCCTAAGACAAACTGGTTTCCTATTAATGAAGAAAATCCTAAATCCCTACTCGGCGTTTCACCGATACACTTAATAGTGCACGACCAGTTCTCAGGCTGGATGCCTCTCCTTTCTCTCATACTTAGGGCCTTGGTGGTAACGAGGTTGGTTCCTTACGAAACCTATTGTTCCTCTCCAATTCCTTTTCCCTTAAGGATTGGTTTGATCTTCCAACCAGAAACAGCTGTGTGTGCAACATAGAGGTATCCCCGGCGCTGTCCAGCTGGTACAACTTCCCGGATACGTGTCCTGCAACTCCACATATGTTTTCTGGGGTTAAGATCCCGACACGTGATATGGTCGTCCGTATCATCCTTCACCAACCCTAGTAACTAACTGGGAGTGGAAAACGCTTGTGGGTAAGGTCTGCGGAATAACTAGTGTACGGGAGAGACTAACTTGTTTACTCGCTGCTCTTGTCCGGGCGCTTGAACCATCCCCTCTTTCCGACATAACTCAGCTTCAGGACTGATAGGTTCGGGAATGTGGGCTTGCGCAGTCTTTCAGGCCGATTTCATCGTCATGAATTCGGCAACCCTTCTGACTGGAGGTCTCTTACCCACAGCCCTACTTAATATGCCTGCTTGCTGGTATGGATAGGATGCCTGGTCAAGGTGTTATTTTGGTTCCCGCTGACCCTGGCGGACTACCCAGACGAAAATACCGCTGGTGCTTGGTTCCGTTCACTAACTTCACCCCAGCCCCGGGGGGTCCCCAATTTCGATTCCAGTTTCGTATCCTAACGAACCCCGACTACCCAAACGCCGTCGCCGTTGGTGCCACATGAGGTGACCTAAGTCATTTCCTCATCTTCGCCTAGTTCCCAAAGTTTGTTTCCTCTAGGTGCTTGGGCGGCGGAAATGTTGCGGGGACGGTGTACCGTAGCTACCGTCCTAGCCCTATGTCTAATGGGGAGAGTAGGTCGCTCTACCCTTGTAGTAGACACCTTAATTTGTCCCCAGCATGTTTTATAGTCGTGGTTTTTCTTTCCACAACGAGTGCATGTGCCGTCCTTATTTCGTTCGTCGATGACGGACTGGGGAATTCCTTCATGGGCCTTTTTGAAGTTGGTATGCGTTTGTTTATTGACTCCGCCGGGTCTTTTCGCCGGTTTATTGGGTTCCGGTTCCCTTCTTCGCTTTTTGGAAGGACCACCGCCTTTGATTTGGGGCTTCTCCTTTTTAAACCTGGGTTTGTCAGGTTTTCTCTCGTCGGATGAAGCCTTTGCGGGCTTTGGTCTATCCCGTAATAGATGGTCCCGTTCCTTTAATTCCTCCTCTTCTCGGCCTGCCTTCCGGAGTGCTGCTTCCCATTCTGCATCGGTATCGAAGGTTTTGAGGGACAAGCGTAAGCGTATACTGGCGGGTAACTTCTTTTCCATCGCCAGACGCCATGCGGGACCAGTTATTTTGGCCTTCGTATTAAGGTTGGTCATGATTTGGACGTAGTTTTGAATATTATCTTTATATTCAACTTTCTCCATATCACGGACCGCTTTTCGTCCCTCCTCAATTGATGCGAACCATTCTGTGAACTCGTGGTCGAATCGTGTCCAGGTTGCCAGGCCGGCATCTTGCTCCACTCCATGGAGTCCATCCATAGCCCTACGGTACCACATTGCTACCGGGTTGACTAACTCCCCTTTGGTTCTTCCTAGTGCGAAGATGACCCTTTCTCGGTCACTATCCCAAGTTCTAGGATTTCTTTCGAAGTAGTCCACACATTGTAGTAACCAATAGCGAACGCATTGGGAAGGTTTTGCTTCGAAAAATGGGGGTGCATCAGCCGGTCGTTTAGTCGTTAATGCAAAGGCTTCTGCCAATACATCGGCTGTTCCACGTTGTTCGGGTGTCAATCCGCGACTAAATCTGGATGGGCCTCCACCACGTCTTCCTCCGTTTCCTCCTTCATCATCACTCCCATCATCATCTGGGTCACCCCCTGGTGCCGCGGGGATGGGAGGTTCTCCCTCTCTTTGCTTTCCCTTATCCCGGGAAGGCCCCTCTGGAGGTTGAGTTTCCTCTCTTGCTTCTGCCCAACTTTCAGGAACCGATTCCAACGCTACTTGTCGACCAGTAGGTCGATTTTGTGTGAGCTCCGTTACCCGCTCTGTCAATAGTCCGAGAGTATCCATGATACGTGTCTGATCTCGTTGTATTGTTCGGGTAAAGTCACTATAGCTCTGAGCCTCGGGTTCCTGTCTTTCGGCGAGGTTAGATATCATGGCTCGAAGCGTCATGTTTTGTTGGAATTGGTTGTCCTTGAATGCCTGGAAATCTCGTTCCAGGGTGAGGTCTCTTTCTAGGGCTTCTTGTTGCAATTGAGAGGTTACTCCCTCGTGATGCTCATGTCGAGCATCTTGCTGCGCTAGCTTAGCAGCAATCTCCTTTGCCAACTGGGTCTGGATATCCCGTATGTTGGCTTCCACCAAGACACACTGCTGCAATACGAGTGTCATCTCATTGTCATGCAGATCCTGTCCTTCCAATAATTGTTTTTGGATTTTGATTAACCCTCTTGCGTTTTCCTGAGAATCTGCAGATAGGGTTTCAAATGCAATATTGGATGTATCGATGCTGGTGGTAATGTCTTGACGGATCTGCCCAATAACCACTCGTAACCGAGCCGCGAGTCTTGCGAGATCAACGGCGTGGGTATTTGGTCGTGGTGTAGTAGATCTGGAATGAGGAGATGTTGCTCTCGATGTCGGTGCAATGCTAGGGGTCCTTCCACCTCTTCGTGGGTTTCGAAGGGCTGGATCGAGAGAGGTAGGATTACTGAAGGCACTAGGACTATTGTCCCCTGAAGTATCCATCGGTTCCCCTGGACCGATTTGCTTTGGAGGCTGCGACATCTCTTTTTCTCTTTGTGCTCGTACTCGAGCTAACCAAGCCGGAGTGTTGGAGGCAATGGTTTTATGGATATAGGGCTAGACACTTGGTGTCTCGCCGTATCGTGCGGTGAGGAGGTGATGTGAACCGTGGTTCACTTGTAGGTAGAGAGCCTTGTTAACAAGGAGATCTAACAATATACTGTTAGGCGGAGACAACCGGTAAAGACTTATGGTTGTCTAGGCCAATCGAGATTCGTTTGTATAGACGGAGATTTGTCTAGGAAGGCTCAGAAGCAACTCGTTTCGTTTATGACTACTAAGAGTGCAAGAAAGTAAAATAGAATCGTAAAAACAATATTATATTGTTAAGGTCTCTTCTCCGTTGCTTGATGATGTCTTAAGCTTGGGAGGCACTTCGATATTTATATTCCGCGTCTGAGTGTTCGCGGACTACATCTATCTAACATACAAAATATGTACCTCTTTAATTTTAACTCGCAACGTCGAGTTCTCCCTAAAGGTGCGAACACCGGAAGACCCTGAAAACCACCACACCATCTTCGGTAATTACTATTTCCTGCCTGGGAGCCATACTTGTCACCAGTAGTAATTTTCCGATTCCTTAGAGTCTATAGACCTGTAGCCGAGTTCTCAAGTCGAACTCTGTTGGCTCCAATGGTTCTTTTCGCTACCAAGAGGATCAGTCTTGGTACGAGACTGCATATGCAGATATGCCGGAGCCGATGACTTCTAGTTGTGATAACTCAACAACTAACCGATTGAATTCATTCTGATGACTCTCTTCTTGTAGAGGAGAGGCCATTCTATTGAATAGTCTCATAATTCCTCGGTCGGCAACTCCTGATTGTTCTATGTAGAGGGGGTGGACCTTCGTGTTGTGTTGGTTATAAATCCCGCAACTGCGGTACACCTCTTATCATAGTTGCAACACTCCTCGAAACTCGCTGGCTTCTTTGGTAGTGTTTCCAGGAGCTCTAGACTCTTTCTAATCGTCGGAGGGTGGATGTGAATGCATTGGTTCGTTATCCCGAACCTCCTAACATTCATCTCATGACCTTGTGCGAAAACGGCCCGTTACTTACAGCCTGTATCAGAGATGTCATATCTTTGAAGCCTTGTAACTCCCTGGGTAATTGACGGATTGACTTCGTTCCACTTCCCAGGTCTAGCCAGAGGTCCCCTCTTATATATCCTGCGAACAGCTTTCGGTCGGACGGACGGCAGCGACGTATACGGTGTTATTCTGACACCTTCAATTCTGTGACCAAATAGTCACAGGACGTAACTAAGGTTGATGTGTATGATGACACGCGGGCCCCGTAGGGGGGCCGGAGGGGGGTGTTGGAGATCAAGATTCTCGAACTCGGGTAAAGTTACCCTACCTAGGGTACTCCTAGGCTATCGGAATCGGGTACTCCTAACAAGAAACAACAAACAGCTTGAGGGCATCGCCAAGGGCAGTCCAATTGGTCTTAGTCCAGGCAGGTGTGGGGTGAGGGGGGCGCAGTAAAGGACTGGAGAGAAAAACACATATTAGGACGTGGTCAGAGCCAGTGCATGTGAGTGGGATAGGCCATTCTGCAAAGAGCTGGGCTGCAGTGCCATTGGCAAAGGAAAGATCAAGAACAGAGGGCCTGCCCACGGAGGCAAAGGGAAAACAAGTAAACACACTGGGGGTATTAAGGAGGGAAAAGCCGTGCAAGGAGGCCATTTGAAAATAAGGAACTGACGTTCCCAACTCAGTAGACAAGATGACCCTCAGCGGGTCGGAGAGAGGTTGGTGGAGGTTAAAGTCTTCCACAACAAAAACGGGAAAACTCAAGTCAGGAAAACACAACTCAGGAGAAACTATACGTGTATGGGCAGAGGCACCTTGAATGTTGTACACATTGTATACTCTAAGGCGAGTTTGTGAGGAGGAGCAAAATCCCACATCGGAGAACAAGTCGACCGCCATCACGTTGGCAGACTGGCCCACCCATACAGGTAAAAGGGAGACAACTTCAAGAAAAGACAAAAGAGCGTAGCACGCCACCCGTGGTTTGCCAAAGGAGGAGAGCGGGGAAAAACACTTGTAACCAGGGTAGGAAGGTAAACGTGCACGCTACACAGGGGGGTCCTGTATAGCCACAATCGTAGGTAAGGAAGACAAAGCAGAAAAACTTTGAAACAACGAAAGAAAAACATCCCAGCTACCCAAGCTGTTATGTTAGACAAAGGAGAGGTTCAAAAGGCCAGGGTCCCTGCCGGAGGGCCTGGAAGGAGAAAAATTAAAAGGAGGCATTTACCCGGACAAGCCGGACGGGTTTTCTGCAGTGAAGGCGGAGTTGGCTTCCCCCTAGGTGGGGGGAGGCTAGCCCTGGAGGAGGAACGAGTTGCTGTTTGGGGGGTTTCGGGTAGGACACGAGGACGGGGGCGGCGGGGGGTCGCGAAAGGTGGAGCAAGGGTTTGTCTCAGGGTGGAGGGGCCAGCACCAGAGTCGGCACCGTCAGGGCCGACGTCCAAGCCATCTTCATCTTCGAGGTCTAGTGATTGTGAGGCGGAGGGGGGGTCTTTGGCGGTCAGGGTGGGTCGCTCCGTACAGTCCAGGTTGGTAGCTGCATGTGGCTCCTTACAGTTGGGGCAGGAAGCAGTTGAGGAGGGGCAGCAGTTGAGGACCGCATTGGTGTTACCCGCTTTAGGGCAGCAGGGGTTCTGACAGTTGTGCGCCGAACATGTGTGCAAGAGGGAGCAGATTGGACATACCGGGTGATCGAGCTTACATCTAGGGGCCTGATGTCCAAACTTCCTGTAGTTTTGGCATTGGGTGAAGTGGTTGGATGAGAAGGCGCGTTCAACTCGGCGTCTCCTTAAGAAAAGGTGGATTGAGGTTCCCATGGCATTGATGTCTTCTGGAGCGATGGTGACAACGACGAAGGTAGTGGACTTGGACATCCTGGACTCCAGGTCGCGGTTAAGGTAGCGGGCGGAGATGATGGTAACGCCCGTGGCGTTACGGACTGACTCTTGGAGGAGGGAGAGGAGGTCGTCTTGGTCTTCTGGAAGGTAGGCGAGGAGGAGGGAGTGGATGGCGAGTTGGGTCTCATTGGGGGCAGGGCGGAAGGGGAGGTAGGCATTGTCGCCAACCGGGGAAGCCTGGCTAAGACGATTGGTAAGAGCTTGGTAGTATGGAGCGTAGGAGGTGGCGGGAGTGTAGGGGTCGAGGACGGTGAGGGTGACAGAGCCTCTGTCGTTGACCCGGGCAGAGAGGGATAGAGATAGAGGGCAATTGGCCTCGTGGAGAACTGATGCAGCAATGTTGGGGAAGGTCGCAGAAATCCTTTCGGCTTCGGGATGGAGGGCAGGAGAGGAACGAGGGGCGAAGAAGCGACGTTGTGCTGCTGGCAGGATGGGAGCCTCTTTAACAGGAGGCGCCGTCATGCCTGATGCGACTTGCGCAGCAGAAGGTGGTTTCGGCTTGAGCTCCTTGGTCTTCTTACAGCCTCCAGCAGTGGCAGCCAGGGCGAACGTGCGAGGAGGGCATAGGTAGGTTGGATCCATGTTGCCAGGGGTCCACTCTGAAAGAGGGGGGTATTTGCCATCACGGAAGGTCCGGGCCTCCCACGAGTTGGAGTATTTGACTGCGTAGGCTTCAGGGTTGCCGTAGTTCTTACCAGTAACGGTGTCATAGCGGAGGGTGTCGAGGTTGTATCTGTCCACAATTGCTCCCACCTGATAACGGGGTCCATGGGAGGGGGCCTGTTGGGGGTGTGGGATGGCAGGAAGTTGTGCCGTGTTGGACTGAGGGGGTGGGGCTGAGGGAGGGACTTCTTTCCCCTTACAGGTAGGGGGCGAAGCAGGTAGTGCTGGGGCTTGCTGATGTGGGGGCGGTGGTTGGGAGAGTCTATGTGACAGGTCGCATAGAGCTGACTCGATGGGGGTGAAGGAGGAAAGCGAGGGGGCCTGAGCGGCGGAAACACCGTCAGACAGTCCTTGGACTTTAGAGGTGAGGAGGTCGATTCGCTCGTTGGTGGTAACAAGCCCGTTGAGGGTAGCTACCAGGAGGGGGATGAGGACTGCCTCGCCATCGCTGACATCGCGAAGGTCAGAAGAGATGAGAGGGGGGATGGAAGAGAAAGTATCTCCTAGGACAGGCTGTAGGGACTGTAGAAGGGTCGGGATCGCAAAGACCGCGGGATGTAGGGGGCGCAGCAGAGCTTGCCCTGGAGGGGTGGGCGGAACCAATGTTAGATATTGGAACGCGAAGCAGAGACTTGAAGCCTAAGCAGGAGGGAGGTGGCCGTGCAAAAGTGAGGGGTCACACCAGACGCGATGGTGTTGAGAGTGCGTAAAGAAGTTGTGGTCAGGAAAATGGAGGGCATGGAGCGTGCAATTCTTGCTGATTCAATTGGCGTTCTCGTATAGGTTTCGCTTTTGGTCCCCGATGGGCTCTCGGTGTTTGTAACATGTTCGCAAGGTGCTATTCACGTTTCGATAGGTGTACGATAGTTGACAGGTGGGTTGCTCTTCCAGAGTGAAGGTGAGAGCTGTATGAACTAAAGGAGGCTTCGGAGGTGTACTGGAGAAACTAAAGAGTAACTGTTCAACCAAGTATATTAAAATACTGTCTGTTGAAGTCTGTCCTTTCCATCGTGGAATAGGACGGTCTTTAAATACACAAATCTGTTCATGTCTCGCATGAACGAAACTAATCAAAGGTATCAAGCGATACACTTTGGCAAAACAACATAAGTATCAAATCGATACTTAAAACAAAACATATAACAAACTAAGTATTAGAACGATACTTCAAACAAACCAAGTATCAAAGCGATACATAATACAAAACATAAAACAAACTAAGTATCAAAACGATACTTCAAACAAACTAAGTATCAAAGCGATACTTAAAACAAAACATAAAATAAAATCCTTAACCGAGTACCAGTACGGGTTACAGTGTTTGAATTAAAGACATTGCAATAGATTTTCATAACTTCACGCAGGTAATACTCTATCGTTTTCTTCTTTTATTTTATACTATCATATACGATTTGATTTATACAACTTTCCTTCTCAAGCCGCAACTCCTGTGACCATTTTCTTGCCTTTCGGAATTATAGCATGAGACGTTTCAGTCACTTCATGACTCTTTTTAAAGTCAAAGATAGAGTTTAAATTGATTTTTGCGGGCATTGGGTGGGTCTTCAAGCCTGGGAGAGTCTAGTTAAGTATTCTTCGTATTCAACCCTATTTTATGGCTCATAAGGAGTGTTCCGAACACTCTTCAAAATGCTAACTACCCTCTTTGAACTGCAATGACTCTTCAAATTTGATACAGTCTGTGCGGAATCTTTAATTTCGGCATCATGTCTTGTCACTCGATGTCTTGGCATATTTCGCTTGCACCCTTGGCAAGTGAGCCCAGCCCCGATCCCCGATGGTGGATATACCGAGTAAATACGGTAGTGCGAGATAATGCTACCGTTTTCCGGTATTGTACCTTGGTGTTTTGATCTGCGGCAAGCCACGGGTAGTATACTATAAGCAACACACTCTTCGGGACGCAGTCGTTGGGGTTGGCGGGTTGAGTCTGCTCAGCGTGTGGGGTGGGGAAGACAGATGACCTACTCGGACATGAGAGAAAGGTAAGGGGGTTTATCGAAAAACGGAAAAATATAAAAGAAACTCCCAAACAATCTCCTACTTGCTACAAGACTCTTTGCTCCTTCATAACCTAGTAAATACCAAAGAACACTCTCTGCGATCATCCACCACAAAAAGAAGATATTACCGAGACTCGCGCTCCCCAAGGCTTTCTCACAAATAACACTATCACCTCCGGTATCTTCTGCGGTGGACTTAATAAACCTTATGCAGCCCATCCCACTCTCCTGCAAGTCCTTGCATTGAGCACCATCCAACATCAACAGTGGATATCCAACAATGGGAAATTTATGTATGATTTCAGTACTGGGAAAGCGTTATGAATCCTTAAGATCCAGGAGGTATAAAAGGAAGAAAGAAACAAGCAAAGTAAGGGACGTGGAGGTGAAAACAAGAGCAGATGTGGAGCAGAGAGAAGAGAAGCGCTAGCGGAGATCAAGGAGCAACAGCAGACCCCCATTCATAGCATTAGGATTAGTTTCTCCTCCACCTCCTTTCCGCCCACCCCCGAGCTTCCGGAGCAACTGCCTACCCCCCCCCCCACACAGCGCCTAGTGGATTTGAGCCTTTTTTTACCATAGCCCGTGACAGTTCAGAGTAGTGAACGGTACGGTGAATAGAAGCAGCATCGTAAGAACGCCTATGGGAGACAAAAGCTGTCTTTGTGTTGTAAATTTATATCGTGGAATTAAAAGCACCTTAAGATGGCATATCGGTATGTCGACTTTCAGTTTTAGGACCCAGCTGGCATTCCGGTACACAGCGCAGTACAGCACTCCACCGCTGCCGCGGATAGTGGATATTATAGGGGGTTAATCCTCTGACAGAGTTAACCCGGCTTCACCCCTCACGTGCCCCTTCTTCCAGCTTCCGATACATATAGAAAAAGCTCCTGCAGCGCTTTCCCAAGAGCTGGGACTTCCTCACATCTCTTCCCCCTTCCACCTTCCCTCTGTTTTTAGATCTAACTCTACATTTTCCCCCTTTTGGTATAATTTCTCCGACAGCAACCAATGCGTCCAGTTTAGCAGGCAAACTCTCTATAGGAACAAGGGGTAATATTCCCCAAAATATAATACAAATCTAAAACCCCCCTTTTCCTGTTCAGCGAGTGAAATCCTATGAGAACTTAGGGGATGTCGAAGCATCTATGCAGTTCGGCAGGGTGTGAGTGCCTCAGGTATTGGAACATGGCCGTACCAGAGTATTTCAGCACTGCTGTAGTGCGGCACAATATCTCGGCGTTGTGGAATTGCATGGATTCATCGCGTCACGTTTGTTCCTGTACAGTGCTATGATGCTCGGATATGGATGTTAAGTTACTGTTGATCGAGAACCGCGACAAATTTGGGGACATGGTCGCACAAGGCTTAATATCTGGGGAATAGCTGGCGGAATAGATGGACAACAACCCCGGTTCTCCGACAAAACTCCACTTTCATATAACCAGAGCATTAAAGAATCAAAAATTTTGATTCCTCCCATCATAAAACTTGATATCCGGGCGTATCATAGTCTATCACTCGTCTACAGACAGGCTCTAACTGCTGCGAGGAATGGTTATCATGCTTCCTGGTAACCGAGAGTGTCTGAAATGGCTGGAATGGAATGGAGTGGTTGGAACGGGAGTCTATAAGGCTGGGAATGCTCGGTATATGGATAGGATAGAAGCCGATGGGTGAGGATTGACCTCGCATTTTATTGAAAATCTCATACGTACGGGATCATTTTTCTCTTTCCCTTCTTCACCGACTATTGGATATGCTGCCTCCCATCGTACACGAACTACCCCCCCCCCCCATCCTGGCTCTCAGATGTTGCGGTACTTAGGCGGTTTCGGCCATATCTCGGTTATTTAACGGCTACCGGTATGTCATATAAGCTCGATATTTTTATAATTCACCCTTCAGCCCCAGGGGCATAAATTTGCGGAGGAGTGACGATGCACTACGAGAGGAAACTGATGATGTCTTTGACATTAAGGAGAAAGCCCATCTCACAATACGAGATATAGGAGGTATGATATAATAAACTCGGTGAATCACTCATCGTAAAACCTACCCGTCAGTTGATTCCTATGATGCACTTTGGTATGGATGGTGCCTATGCCGATATTCAATATCTAATGTGTGTCTACGCCTATAAAGATTCCATCCACGCCTCTTATGATATAACACGATGGGTGTCGGAGTTATGCAATAATACGAGCGGAAAGAGACAATGTGAGTAATTGACAGGCATAGAAGAACCTAACCCAGTGGAGATGAGAAAAAAAGAAAGATGAGAAGTTGTATACAGCGTGAAGGGAGAATAGGGGAGCGCTAATGGACTACGGATGTATTAAATACAAAATTAAACAAAACCCAATAGGAAAGATGGAACGGGGAGCAAGGTAGTTCGGGGCAACCATTAGGGTAACGAGACATTGCAAGCGAATAATGAGAGGGTTTGACATCCAAGATAACTTGCTGATCCGCATATAGAGATCTATGTGTGGCGGTCTTAGGATTTGGTTTCGACAGATTTGTTCCGACCCTGGGGGGCAAGGTTAGTGGAGGAAGGAAGAGGTGTAGGGTAATACCCTTGGATGTCAAAACCTGCGGGCCCTTTTGGGGGCGGGTTCGGACGGCTTGTTGAAACTCTGGGAACCGAATCCGTCCCTTCCTGTAGCAACTTTGCAATTGTCGTATACCTATTCCTGATAGCCCGTTGGAGTGGTGTTAGGCCACATATGTCAGCAGTATTGGGGTCGACGTCGTTCCGTTCCAGCAGCATCCTCACGACACCCCCATGCCCATTGTCGGCAGCCCACCAGAGCGGTGTTTGGCCCCGGTTATCTGCTTTGTCGGGGTTGATGTCGCTCCTTTCCAAGAGCATCCCCACGATCCCCTCATACCCACCCTCAGCAGCTAATGTAAGCGGTGTTTGGCTCCAGTTATCTGCTTTGTTGGGGTTGATGTCGCTCCTCTCCAAGAGCATCCCCACGACCCCCTCATGCCCATACTCAGCAGCCAACAAGAGCGGTGTTTTGCCAATGGTGTCAGCTAGGTTGAAATTGACGTCGTTCCATTCTAGCAGCATCTTCACGACACCCCCATGCCCATTCTTGGCAGCCCACGAGAGCGGTGTTCGGCCCCTGTTATCTACTGTGTCGTGGCTGATGTCGCTCCTTTCCAACAGTATCCTCACGACCCCCTCATACCCACCCGTAGCAGCCACCGAGAGCGGCGTTCGGTACAGGCTATCTGCTGTGTCGGGGTTGATGTCGCTCCTTCCTAAAAGCATCCTTACGACCCCCTCATGCCCATTCTCGGCAGCCAACGAGAGCGGTTTTTGGCTGAATAGGGTATCAGTTGTGTCGGGGTTGATACCCCGTTCCATCAGTATCCTTAGGACCCCCTCGTGCCCATTCGCGGCTGCCCACGAAAGCGGTGTTCGGCCATAGTGGGTGTCAACTGTGTTAGGATTGAGGCCCCTCTGGTCCAGCAACGTTTTCACAACCCCTTCATGCCCTCTTCTAGCAGCCCAGGAAAGTGCCGTGTTACCACGGAGATCGGTTGCCTTCACGTCCCATTTATGCATCTCCAATAAAGCAACTGTTATCTCCACGCACCCGAAGAAAGCGGCGCCGTGAAGCGCTGTAAATCCTCTAACGGCGTAATTTTGATCAAAAGGCGAGTCCCAAAAATCTCCCCAATGTAATAACAGCATCTTCGAAGATATGTGCTCATCATATCTATCGAGTAATTTTAACGCAAGAATTTTCACACTCTTAGTCGTTTCCCGTCTCGCGTGTTCACCCCAGTGACAAGAGGCATAATCGACGAAAGGCATTGTTGGCGGGGCTTTCCGGAGAGTAGGAGAAATTCCCCTGACCTGGTGGAAATTGAGGTAGGTCAAACAGGCCTCGGCAATCATTGAGTGTGGCTTAAGGAATAGGTTAGGATTATGGGAGAGGTACTCTTGTAGAGTGTAGTGAATAAGCCGAACGGTAGACGAGGACTTCTCAACCGTGACAAGCCCCATAGAGCAGGCTAGTAGGGTTTCTATCGCAGGAATCTTCTGAATATTCAAATCGATAGATCCTTTCTCTACCCCTAAGGCGTGGCACAACTCGTTGACAAGTAATGGCCGCTCCGCATGTGGCACCCACATAAGAACCTCCATTCCAAGCTTTGATCTACTTCTTTTCTGTGCCTTCAATCGTGATAGGGTTGCCGCGTATACATTGCCGAAACCCTCACCTTTGGTCATCTCATCCAGCATTTGCCTTCTCCGATGGAGAGTGATCTCACCCAGGATTGCATCAACGTTTAGAGAAACGAGAAGCAAACTGGACATCATCGTTAGAGAATAATAAGACAGAATTTTATTGGGAATGGACCTGAGATTACTTACAAATCTGAGATCTTCTCCGGAATGATTCTCATGATATCGGCACGCAATTCGTCGTCCATTGCATTGGGATCTGTGTCACTATCCAGCCTCATCTCCAGGTAGCTCTTAATATCATCCTGCGTAGGACTAAAATGTATCCTAACCACGTTTCTATAATATTTCACGATTTCAACGTCGATATGGGGCCTCCCGGTAAGAAATATTCGCGTGTTTGGTGACACCTGAACAATTTCTTGCAGTAGCTCAAGGAGCTCTCGTCGGTGCTTCGGAACGAATTTGTCTAAAGCGTCGATGCAAATATATACCCGTGGCAGCGATCCAATGGTCTTCTTCAGATGTTCTATCAGACCAGGAGGATAGAGACTCCGGCCACCAAACTCTCTTCTGGCCCACTGAAAAGCCCCCCGCACATGCTCTGGTATTTCCCCTCTGCTGGCAAGTTGCTTAAGGATGGCACCCAGCATACTTGCCGCGGGTTGTTCCTCTTGGGCAAAGAAATCGCAGTAGAGTCCCACAACCGCAAAGTCTTCCCCGCCAGCCTGGTTGCACAGGCTATCAATCACCAGAGAGCTATTGTTTGAAAATGGTCAGTAAAATCTGCATTACCTTCCTCAAGACAAGAGGGTTTCCTACCTGAGATAAGTTTTTCCCACCCCTGGATTCCCGGAACAGAACAGCACTTGCTCAACGCAGCCACCTTCCGCATCACTCCATTTTCTGAACTCGTTGGTCTCTAGTACCCAGTTCCCCACGCCCTTGAGTCGCTCGGCTCGCACACCTTGGTGTCGTTGTTGCGGTTCAAGTGGCGACAGCCACTGCAGAATTTGATCTCTCTCGGCGCTCGCTTCTGTAGTGAAGTTGACAATACTTGTATTGTTGTGATTATAGTTTGTCTGTACATTGAACGAGTTGATATTACCGGTGACCTTCTGGTGCCCTGGTAATGACATCTCTAGTATTGTTTGTTATCTGAATTCCTATTGTCGAAGTTATCGTGAGAGGTAGAGAGTGGTCGTGTGTGATGAGAATCTGATTTCTCGCAAAGCTAGAGGGAATTTCAAGGACCCGGAGAGAGGGGGCGGTATTATATCACGATTCATAAGGCTCTGGTGCTGCATAAGTATGCCCTAGTCCAATCATTATTTGTAGTGCCGAGGAACCACCTGACGGAACCCTATTCATCAAAAAAATTTTCCTTTAGATCGCCTTGAATCTCCGTAGAAAGAAAACTGCCTTGCGCACAGCACTCATACCCCACAGTACCCGGGCACCGTATTATGGGGTACCGTACGAGGTCTGTTGCTTGCAGCACTTGTCCCGTAGCTTACTCCTTATAACACAGCTGCTATGCACATGCATTTCGATGTTCCTTCTTACCCTACACGATATCTTTCATGGTACGAGACTATAATCTAGGCCAAATCAGGGGGTAAGGGAGGAGTGCGGGATGCTTGGTAAAGGTTTAGAGGATCTATCAGTTGGCGTTGTGCCTCCAGTTCGAACCACAACTCAACTGCTGACCAACTTGTTCGAAATGCTTCTGTAGACTGTAGTAGTTACCCTATTCTCAAAATGCATCTCTCTAAAATAATAATATAATAAATTACCAAGGATACAGACGGCGTTGAAATTGCCACTGTGTGCTCAACAGTAGCTTCCATTTTATTCCCCTAAATCCTGTTCTGGTCCCCGAAGGCTCTGAATACCCCCCCCCCGCATCCCACCCAATAAACGGCAGGAAATCTCCGCAATTTGGGCAAATACTCTAGTCCCGCGGGAAATAATAAATACGCTTGTCTATCCCAAATTGAAATACTATATAGGGGAGGAATAGCGAATTATTGGCGTACGAGGGTACTCCTAACGCTGCTTTACGGAGATACGTACAGTGCAGCGCCTAAGCTTTGTACGTTACACCATCTGTTTGATCCTCTGGTGTAAAGTTTAAAAAAAATGTTGCCGCCGATCGCACACCGCTTCCCACAGGGTCCGGGTCCAGAGTCGGGTTCTACCACCACAATCTCCCAGTTCCAGTAGGACAGCCTCACATGATGGATCGTTCAATAAATACTCATTTCTGAGTAGGGATTGAACTCCTGAGCTCCTGCTAAGAGCACAGGGGGGTTAATTGGTTCTTGACGTATTAACCACTGCGCCAGCTAGGTATTTCATAATATTACCATGGGACCAGATACTTATCCTGCTGGTAGGTGGACTTATCACTTTTTTCCCCCTCACCAGTAGTCAATGAAGGAAACTATTTTGTATCACCAAACATTTAATTCATTATGAAAAATAAAATAAAAATAACTCAATATTGATAGAGTAGTAATATCAATGAAGAGAGAGATAGACTGTTTCAAGGAACCCCGATAGTGAAAATTTGTGAGGATAAGAACTACTCGATGGGGATGGCTGATGACTGAACTCGGACAGGAGGGAGAATTTCTGTCTACTTGGTTAATTGTATCATGACGTCAGCAACTGTCTTTCTGGAATCATCATGTATGATTCGGTTCTCTTTGTTTCCTCAGCGTAGCCTACTTTGCTAAGCTTTTTTTTATGCCTGGAAGGTCTCACGTATTATCATATCGTGCAGATCCTCCTTGCACCTAACGTGAATATCAACGACGAATCTTGGGAGGGATAACCCTGCGGAGAATACGTAAGATGAGTGGGGCTCTAGTGGGGAATATTGTGTTTTTATCATTCTAATGTTTTCCCAATTGGCTGCCATATTTTCGGTCCATGATGGTTGGAAGAACTTTTAGAAAGTACCGGTATTGGTGTTACTAGGGTGCTCTAGCACCTCCGCAGTACTGTATTAGGAGCTTCCCGTAGTTTCCTGGCTTGGCCGTAGTAACTTTGGACTAGCGCTTTGGCATACCAGTGTGAGATCGAGTGCGAGTTGGAGGATAATCCTGTACTACACCTGGTAGGGTGTTTACCCTCATGGAAACCTTTCTACGTATGATAGGCGGCTTGGCATACAGATGGTTGCCAATTAAGATGCAGCACATTCTCTTCTTAACAGAGAGAGGGCGAGCTTCAGTCAACACAGGCATAGTCAACATCGCCCCTCCACCTCGATCGGGCGCAGCGCTATCCCCTTTTGTACCTTCTGTTCCTCTTTAGTTACACGACAGATCTGCAGGCCGTTTACTCGAGTACGCAGAGCTATCGTCAACCATATTAGAGCGTCACAGGAGTGAGAATATCAGAGGGTATCATATCATACCAGCACAATCGAAACACCATCCGGCGAAGGGAAAGTCATAAATAATTCCCACACCGGTATGATACCTGTACTCGATTATGGGTGTTGAAATTGATATGCCGTCAGCCACTGCACGTCAGGCACCACCGTGAATTAGCGGACATCGGCCGACGAGAACGTGATGCCGCAAGGATTCATAGCTGTTCCGCTTCTATCGTTTCTCTTTTCCGGTTTTATAGTGTTTTACTAACATCATCTGATGCACTTCTGTTACCAACTACTACTATCATGTATCATGTGGAGGAAAGGTTTTTCTAGTTGCGTTTCATATTTCACACCTATGGTAGGATAAAAGCTGGATATTTTTCCTACCTGTTTTGTTGAGCAGTCAGTCTTCGCTTGTCTCCCATTCTTGCGTTTTTATCTTGTCCCTCTAGTCCAATTGAATATTGCCCTTGTTCCTGCCATAAAAACCAAGAGTCAGAAAAGCGAGGACGGAAATGTCGGAAATTCAGTGTTTGCGGAGAGAAGGAAGCCGCGGGTAACTTTATCTGAGGTGAGATAGGACGGAAGAGGATCAAGAGAGATGGAGAGCCCGAATGTTTTCAAAGAAAGAAACTCCCCCCCCTTTTTGAGAAAGACCCAATCTTTCTTGACAACCGGTGACTAAGCCCCTATTTCCCACCAACACGCAATATCCACCAGCACACAACATCCACTTATAACTTACGTAATACTGGCGCTGGAGACCTATCACAGCTCATCACTCGACTCCTATTCGCACCACATCGCTGCTCGTGTGCGCGTATTTCTCCACTCTCAAGGGCTTCTTCATCCAGAATGCTCACTCCTCTTGTCATACTTCGCTGTTTTTGTTCTCCCTATTCTCCTTATTCTTTCCTCCTTGTTCCTCTTGCTCCGCTTGCATGCTTATTGATTGATCTATGATCTATGTTTACTCCTTTCCGGTCAGGGGTGTCATGCCCAAACAACCTTTCTGTATAGTTACGCCATATCCTTTCTTATTTATGACAACCCACTCAATCATTACTGGAGAAGCGTAAGAAGAGAGTAAGATTTACAGACGACATGAAGGGGGAGAAGCCCCGATCCAAGCCATTTTTCAATAGGTGACTAGCTCCCGGTGTTGGGGGCGGGGATGCCGCTGATCTATCTCCTCCAGAGCATATCACGGTCTATCACCCGTCTACCGACAGGCTCTAACTGGTGCGAGGAATGGTTATCATGCTTCCTGGTAACCGAGAGTGTCTGGAATGGCTGGAATGGAATGGAGTGGTTGGGATGGGAATCTATAAGGCTGGGAATGCTCGGTATATGGATAGGATAGAAGCCGATGGGTGAGGATTGACCTCGCATTTTATTGAAAATCTCATACGTACGGGATCATTTTTCTCTTTCCCTTCTTCACCGACTATTGGATATGCTGCCTCCCATCGTACACGAACTACCCCCCCCCCCCATCCTAGCTCTCAGATGTTGCGGTACTTAGGCGGTTTCGGCCATATCTCGGTTATTTAACGGCTACCGGTATGTCATATAAGCTCGATATTTTTATAATTCACCCTTCAGCCCCAGGGGCATAAATTTGCGGAGGAGTGACGATGCACTACGAGAGGAAACTGATGATGTCTTTGACATTAAGGAGAAAGCCCATCTCACAATACGAGATATAGGAGGTATGATATAATAAACTCGGTGAATCACTCATCGTAAAACCTACCCGTCAGTTGATTCCTATGATGCACTTTGGTATGGACGGTGCCTATGCCGATATTCAATATCAAATTTGTGTCTACATCTATAAAGACTCCATCCACGCCTCTTATGATATAACACGATGGGTGTCGGAGTTATGCAATAATACGAGCGGAAAGAGACAATGTGAGTAATTGACAGGCATAGAAGAACCTAACCCAGTGGAGATGAGAAAAAAAGAAAGATGAGAAGTTGTATACAGCGTGAAGGGGGAATAGGGGAGCGCTAATGTACTATGGATGTATGATACAATAATATTATGATACAAAATTAAACAAAACCCAATAGGGAAGATGGAAAGGGGAGCAAGGTATTCGGGGCAACCATTAGGGTAACGAGACATTGCAAGCGAATAATGCGAGGGTTTGACATCCACGATAACTTGCTGATCTGCATATAAAGATCTGTGTGGCGGGCTTAGGATTTAGTTTCGTCAGATTTGTTCCGACCCTGGGGGGGCAAGGCTAGTGGAGAAAGGGGAGGTGTAGGGTTATACCCTTGGATGTCAAAACCTGCGGGCCTTTTTGGGGGCGGGTTCGGACAGCTCGGGTGAGAAGTTCTGGGCTAATTGTGAGCTCGTTGAATATCTGGGAACCAAATGCGTCCGTTCTTGTAGCAACTTTGCAATTGTCGTATACTTATTCCTAATAGCCCGTTGGAGTGGTGTTAGGCCATATATGTCAGCAGTATTGGACTCGACGTCGTTCCGTTCCAGCAGCATCCTCACGACACCCCCATGCCCATTCTCGGCAGCCCACGAGAGCGGTGTTCGTCTCCGGTTATCGGCTGTGTCGGGGTTGATGTCCCTCCTTTCCAAGAGTATCCCCACGACCCCCTGATGCCCACGCTCAGCGGCCAACGAGAGTGGTGTTCGGCTAAAAATGGTGTCAGCGGTGTTGCAATCGACGTCGTTCCGTTCCAGTAGTATTCTAACGATACCCCCATGCCCATTCTCGGCAGCAAACGAGAGCGGCGTCCGTCTCCAGATATCTGCTGTGTCGGGGTTGATGTCACCCTTTTCCAAGAGTATCCTCACGACCCCTTCATGCCCATACTGGGCAGCCAACAAGAGCGGTTTTTGGCTAAGTAAGGTGCCAGTTGTGTCGGGGTTGATCCCTCGTTCCGTTAGTATTCTCAGGACTCCCTCATGCCCATTCTTGGCAGCCCACGAGAGCGGTGTCCGGCCATATTCGGTGTCAGCTGTGTTGGAATCTACATCGTTCCGTTCCAGCAGCATCCTCACGACACCCCCATGCCCATTCTTGGCAGCCCACGAGAGCGGTGTTCGTCTCCACTCATCTGCTGTGTCGGGGTTTATGTCGCTCCTTTCCAAGAATATCCTCACGACCCCCTCATGCCCACGCTCAGCAGCCAATGAGAGCGGTGTTCGTCTCCGGTTATCCGCTGTGTTGGGGTTGATGTCGCTCCTCTCTAAGAGCATCCCCACGACCCCCTGATGCCCATCCTCGGTAGCCAACGAGAGCGGTGTTTGGCCAAGGGTGTTAGCTGTGTTGGGATTGACGTCGTTCCGTTCCAGCAACATCCTCACGACACCCCCATGCCCTTTCTCGGCAGCAAACGAGAGTGGTGTTCGTCTCCGGTTATCTGCTGTGTCGGGGTTGATGTCGCTCCTTTCCAAGAATATCCTCACGACCCCCTCATGCCCACGCTCAGCAGCCAATGAGAGCGGTGTTCGTCTCCGGTTATCTGCTGTGTCGGGGTTGATGTCGCTCTTCTCTAAGAGCATCCCCACGACCCCTTCATGCCCACCCTCAGCAGCCAACGAGAGCGGTGTTCGGCCAAATAGGGTGTCAGCGGTGCTGGAATCGACGTCGTTCCGTTCTAGCAGCATCCTCACGACACCCCCATGCCCATTCTTGGCAGCAAACGAGAGCGGTGTTCGTCTCCACTCATCCGCCGTGTCAGGGTTGATGTCGCTCCTTTCCAAGAGTATCCCCACAACCCCTTCATGCCCACCCTCAGCAGCCAACGAGAGCGGTGTTCGTCTCCGGTTATCTGCTGTATTGGGGTTGATGTCGCTTCTCTCTAAGAGCATCCCCACGACCCCTTCATGCCCACCCTCAGCAGCCAACGAGAGCGGTGTTTGGCCAAGGGTGTCAGCTGTGTTGGGATTGACGTCGTTCCGTTCTAGCAGCATCCTCATGACACCCCCATGCCCATTCCTGGCAGCAAACGAGAGCGGTGTTCGTCTCCACTCATCCGCCGTGTCAGGGTTGATATCGCCCCTTTCCAAGAGTATCCTCACGACCCCTTCATGCCCACCCTCAGCAGCCAACGAGAGCGGTGTTTTACAAGACTGGGTGTCAACAATGTTGGGATTCACATCGTTCTGCTCCAATAGTATCCTCACGACCCCCTCATTTCCCATCTCGGCAGCCCAGGAAAGCGGTGTTCGGCCAGACCCGGTGTCAACTGTGTTCGGATTGACGTCGCCCCGTTCTAGCAGTATCCTCACGACTCCTTCACACCCTCTTCTAGCAGCCCAGGAGATTGCTGTGTTTCCACAGAAATCAGTTGCCTGCACATCCCACTTATTTATCTCCAACATAGCGATTGTTATTTTTTCGCATCCGAGAAATGCCGCACCGTGGAGCCCTGTAAATCCTCTGGGAGTGCCTTTAGCATCAAAAGGCCTTTTCCAAAAGCTTATCTCATGCGATAACAGCATCTTCGAAGATATGTGCTTTTCGTATCCATCGAGTAGCGTCAAAGCAAGTGTTTTCACGCTTTCAGTGGTTTCCCGTCTTGCATGTGCGCCCCAGTGACAAGAGGCATAATCGACTAAAGCCATTGTTGGCGGGACTTCCCAGAGAATAGGAGAAATATCCCTGACCTGCTGGAAATTGAGGTAGGTCAAACAGGCCTCGGCAATCATCGAGTGTGGCTTAAGGAATAGGTTAGGGTTAAGGGGGAGGTACTCCTGCAGAGTGTAGTGAATAAGGCGGACCGTAGACGAGGACTTCTCGACCGCGATAAGCCCCATAGAACAGGCAAGCACTGTTTCTATCGCAGGAACATTCCGAATATTTAAGTCCATAGATCCTTTCTCTACCCCTAAGGCGTGGCACAACTCGTTGACAAGTAATGGCCGCTCCGCATGTGACACCCACATTAGAACCTCCATGCCGAGCTTTGATCTACTTCTAGGTTGTGCTTGCACTCGTGATAGGGTTGCGGCGTAGGCGTCACCCAGACCCTCCCCCTTGGTCATCTCGTCAAGCCTTTTCCTTCTCTGGTGGAGAGTAATCTCGCCCAGGATTGCATCAATATTTAGAGAAACGAGAAGGAAACTAGGCATCATTGTTAGAGAGTAATAAGACGGACTTATTGGGAATGGGCCTGAGATTGCTTACATTTCCGAGATCTTCTCCGGAATGACTCTCATAATATCGGCACGCAATTCATCGTCCATTGCATTGGGGTCAGTGTCACCGTTCAGTCTCATCTCCAGAAAACTCTTGATATCATTCTGAGTAGGACTAATGGGTATCTTAACAGCCTTGCCGAAACATTTCTCGATTTCACCGTCGATATGGGGCCTCCCTGTCAGGAATATTCGCGTGTTTGGTGACACCTGAACAATTTCTCGCAGTAACTCAAGGAACTCTCGTCGGTGCTTCGGAACGGATTCATCTAAAGCGTCGATGCAAATATATACCCATGGCAGCGATTTAATGGTCTTCTTCACAATTTCTATCAGATCAGGAGGAAGGAGACTCCGGCCACCAAACTCTCTTTTGGCCTTCCGAAAAGCCTCCCGTAAATGCTCCGGTATTTCCCCTCTGGTGACAAGTTGCTTGAGGATGGCGCCCAACATACTTGCCGTGGATTGTTCCTGCTGGGCGAGGAAATCGCAGTAGAGTCCCACAACCGCAAAGTCTTCCCCGCCAGCCTGATCGCACAGGCTATCAATCACCAGAGAGCTATTATTTGATAATGGTTAGTAAAATCTGCATTACCTTCCTCAAGACAAGAGGGCTTCCTACCTAAGATAGGTTTTTCCCACCCCTGGATTCCCGGAACAGAACAACACTTGCTCAACGCAACCGGCTTCCATATCACTCCATTTTCTGAACTCGTTGGTTTCTAGTACCCAGTCCCCCACGCCCTCGAGTCGCTCGGCTCGCACACCTTGGTGCCGTTGCTGTGGTTCAAGTGGCGACAGCCACTGCAGAATTTGATGTCTCTCGCCGCCTGCCTCTGTAGTGAAGTTGACAATACTTGTATTGTTGTGATTATAGTTTGTCTGTACATTGAACGAGTTGATATTACCGGTGAACTGCTGGTGCCCTGATAGTGACATCTCTGCTATTGTCTGTTATCTGAATTCCTGTTGTCGAAGTTATCGTGAGAGGTAGAGAGCGATCATGTGTGATGAGAATCTGATTTCTCACAAAGCCAGAGGGAATTTCAAGGACCTGGAGAGGGGGGGCGGAGTCATGATTCATAAGGCTCCAGTGTTGCACAAGTATGCGCTGGTCAAATCATTATTTGTAGTGCCAAGAAAGCCCCTGACGGATCACTGTTCAACAATTTTTTCCTTGAATCTCCGGAGAAAGTAAATTGCCTTGCGCACAGCACTCATACCCCAAAGTACCTGGGCACCGTATTATGGGGTATCACACCGCACGATGTCTGTCGCTTGCAGCACTTGTCCCGCAACATACTCCTTAGAATACAGCTGCTATGCACATGCATTTCAATAAAGTTGGCTTCCTCCCTCGTTTTACCTTTCCAAAGGGTGGGCGCATTGTGCTTAAACTGTTTGGTTTGTATTATAGTAGACTACTATACTAGTCGAGCCCAGAACTTGTTTTGATAATCAAAATCCGTCATTGTCCTGACCGGAGTCCAACGTTCCTTCTTACTCAACAAGATATCTTTCATGGCGCGAGACTGTATTCTAGGCCAAATCGGGAAGTGAGGGAGGGGTTCTGGATAGTTCCTAAAGGTTTAGCGGATCTATCAGCTGGCGTTGTGCCACTAGTTCGAACCACAACTCAACCACGGACCAACTTGTTCGCAAGGCGTCCCCAGCAGTTACCCTAGTCTCAAAATGCAGCTCTGTGAAAAAAAAAAAAAATTATGATACCAAGGATACAGACGAAATTGACACCGCAATCATTGTGCGCTCAACAGTAGCTTCCATTTTATTCCCCTAAATCCCGTTCTGGTCCCCGAAGGATCCGAATACCCCCCCCCGCATCCCTCCCGAGAAAATATGCCGTTCGGCCCACCGCGTCAAAAGACTCGAAAATGTTGAAAGAATGCAATATCAGCGACTTGGAGTTTATATTTCGCGCTTCCATTCAAGAACCATAACGGCAGGAAATCTCAGCTAATTTGGGCAGATACTCTAGTCCCTCAGGAAATAAGAAATACGCTGGTCTATCCTAAATTGAAATACTATATATGTGAGGAATAGCAAATTATTGGAACACGAGGGTACTCCTAACACTACTGTACGGAGATACATACAGTGCCTAAGTTTTGTATGTTACACTAGCTGTTTGAGCCTCTGGTGTAAAGCACAAAACATTAAAAAAATCTTGACATATTAACCACTGCGCCAGCTAGGTATTTCATAATAATGTTATTACCATGGGACCAAATACTTATCCTGCTGGCAAGCGTACTCACCACTTTTTTTCTTCTCACCAGTAGTCAATGGAAGAAACTAAGTTATTTTGTATAGCCAAACATTCATTATAAACAAATCAATTAAAATAAATCACTATTGATAAAGTAATGATATACCGTAAGAACTCGGATAAACGAGCCTTGTGCTAGGTAGTCCAAAATTTCCTCCTCTGGAAAAGGTGCGAAAACCACACCAAAAGACCCCCTCTCCGAGACAAATAAAAAAGAAAAAAACACCAGACCTCACTCAGAGAGGCAAGTCCAACGTCCTAGCACAAGGATCGTCTATTCGAGTTCTTACGGTAGGTGAAGAGAGATATACTATTTGAAGGAACTTTGATAATGAAAATTGGTGAGGATAAGAACTACCTGTAATTGATGGGGATTGCTGGTGGCTGAACTTGGACAGGGGGGGGGATTTCTGTCTACTTGGTTAATTGTATTATGAAGTTAGCACTATTTTCTAGAACTATCATGTATGATTCGGTTCTCTTTGTTCTCTCAGCACCTATTATGGTAACTTGAGCTTTTTTTTTTTTTTATGATCGAAAGGTCTCTTTTATTATGATACGATCCTTGTACCGAACGAGAATATTAACGACGAATCTTGGGAAGGATGCCCCTACGGAGAATACGTAAGATTAGTGGAACTCCAGTGGGGAATATTGTGTTTTTCCTATTCTAATGTTTTCTAAATTGGCAGCCATATTTTTGGTGTCATTACTGTTGGTATATGATGATTGGAAGAACTTTTGAAAAAGTGCGATACTAGTATTGGTGTTACTAGGGTGCTCTAGCACCTCAGTAGTACGGTATCCGCAGCTTCCAGTGGTCTCCTAGATTGGCCGTAGTAACTTTGGACTAGCGCTTTGACATACCGGTACCTGTATTCGATTATGGGTGTTGAAATGATACGCCGTCAACCACGGCACATCAGGCACCGCTGTGAATTAGCGGAGATCGACCCAGGAGAAGGTGATGCGACAAGGATGCTCAGCCCAGTAGACAGACATGAACTTTAGCTCTCTGGCACAGCTCCACCTTAATACGCCCTGGGGCATACAAATATCGCAAACTCGAATTCTCCCCTGAGAACCTGGCTGTCAGTGTTGAAACATACAGCCTAAGCCATTTATTCATAGCTGCTCCGCTTCCACCATCGTTTCTCTTTTCCGGTTTCACAGTGTTTTACTAACATCATCTGATGCACTTCTGTTACCAACTACTACTATCATGTATCATGTGGAGGAAAAGCTTTTCTAGTTGCGTTTCATATTTCACACCTATTGTAAATAGGATAAAAGCTAGATATTTTTGCATTTTTATATTGTCCCTCTAGTCCAATTGAATATTGCCTTTGTTCCTGCCATAAAAACTGAGAGTCAGAAAAGCGAGGACGGAAATGTCGGAAATTCTGTGTTTTCAGAGAGAAGAAAGCCGCAGGTAACTTCATCCGAGGTGAGATAGGATGGAAGAAGATCAAGAGAGATGGAGAGCACGATTATTCAGGGCAGGCCGGATGGTTCTGTTCAAAGATGAAAATATGATCATTTCTTCTACCATGTTTTCAAAGAAAGAAACCCCCCCTTTTTTGAGAAAGACACAATCCTTCTTGACAACCGGTGACTAAGACCCTATTTCCCACCAACACGCTATATCCACCAGCACACAACATCCACTTATAACTGACGCAACACTGGCGCTGGAGACCTATCACAGCTCATCACTCGACTCTCATTCGTACCTCATCGCTTCTCATACATCTGCGCGTATTTCCCCACACTCTCAAGGGCTTCTTCATTCAGAATGCTCATTTCTCTTGTCATACTTGGCTGTTTTTTGCTCTCCCTAGTCTCCTTATTCTTTCCTCCCCGTGCCCCTTGTTCCTCTTGTACGCTTATTGATTGATCTTTGTTTACCGCTCTCTGGTCAAGGGTATCATGCCCAAACAATCTCTCTCTATATATAGTTACGCTATACCCTTTCTCGTACTGATGACAATCAACTCAAAAGAACAGAGTAAGATTTACAGACGACATGGGGGAGAAGCCCCAATCTAAGCCTTTTTTCAATCGATGACTAGCTCCCGTTGTCGCGGGCGAGAATACCGCTGATCTAACTCCTCCAAAGCAGCGCCCCGAAATCCTCCTCCCATCCTGTCAAAACCTCATCTTTAAGTCCCTTGCCCAACCACCTCCCAATGCCTTTCCTTTCTTTCGCTGAAACTTAGCTTCTCTCTCAGGCTCCGAAGGCATTCGCCTTCGCCCGTTATGCGGAAAGTAAGGAACTCCAGATATGAGTCGCCGGATCCTCACATTTCTCGACCATGACTCTCTTATGGAGCGCCGGTGCTTCACCATAAGAAAAACGTAATCGTGGATTACGTTGTAGATAGTTGTAGATCTGGGGGAGTTTTACGTATTAATATCTAGGAGGGATAGCTGTCGAAGGCAAAACGGCAAAGAGAGCGAAGTGGAGTAAAACGAGATTAGAGGGTGAAGCAGAGGAAAGTGAAGATCGAGCGAAGCCCAACAAACCATAGCCGGCTTTGGCTCATAGCATTGGGATTGGCTCGCGAAAGAAATATGTGGCGAATAGACGCTGTCTCCTGGGAAGAACGGGTGGGAGTGACCACAGAATGATATGATATTAGTCAGGCATTACCGGGAGTTAGAGTTCGAGCTATGATATAACCGCATGGGGTGATTGATGGCATCGCAAGAGATAAGTGTTGGTATCATGTCGGTTTTTAGTCTTAAGGCTTAGCTAATGCCGTACACGGTACTCTACCGCTGCTGCGGGTATTCTAGTTTCCCGCCATTAAGGTTCCCCTTTCACTGAGTACTGTACGTGATACATGGGAAAACCCCTGTAGAGCTTTCCAAGAGTAGCAGGGACTTACAATACACGCGAAGAAGGGTGGGTGGGGATGTGATGTGTTGCAGTAATTGCGGTGATGTCAGAAAGGTAGTAGGAGGAAAAAAGTTATGATGTGTTTGGTGTTGGTAAGGGGAAAGGTCTATCTTGCAATAGGGAAAGCAGGGAGGGCAAAGTAAGGGTGATGAAATGGGGGGAAAAAGGGAGAGGAAGGAGAAAATATGTACCAGACTCTGTAAGACACGCACCATAAACTCTTTCTCATTGGGTCCTACAGTGTAGCCGCTCTCATATGTAGTGTGTCTATATCTAATTTAAATCTACATCTACGAAACCTCCATCTGCTCCCCTTGCCATACAACACACTTGTTATGCAATAATAAATGTAAACACGAGGCTAATCATTGACAAACTTGGAATAACTTAACCCAATGGGTATGGGAAAGAAAAAGAAGATCAAAGGAATGGATGGGGAAAGAAAAGGGAGTGTAGATAATCCAAGGAACCACAGATATATAGAAATTGGCTAGATAAAGCCTAAACAATACAACAATAAATACGAAATGGGATTGGGTGATTTGGGGGAACTAAGAGGTAGCGAGACATTTCAAGCGAACGATCTGGGGGTTTGAAGTCTATGGTGGGTTGCCGGGCAGTATATTGCGAACTGTGCGGCGGACCTGGGATTTCGTTTCACCAACTTTCCTCACCTGCGGGGAGGTCCTGACTAGTATCCGGAGGGAGAAGACCCGGGTTTGCTGTTGGGCATCAAAACTTTCGGAACCTTTTCGAGGGGGGTTCAGATAGCTTGGACGGTTTACGGGAGAAGAGCTCGGTAGGTTGTAGGCTTCCTACGCATCTAGGAATCAAATCCGTCTGTTGCTGAAGTAACTTTGCAACTCTCGGATAACCGTTCCTGACAGCCCACTGGAGAGGCGTTCGGCCAGAGTGGGTGTCAACTGTGTCGGGATTGATATCGTTCCGCTCCAGCAGCATCTCCACCACACCCTCATGCCCATTCCCGGCAGCCCACGAGAGTGGTGCCCGGCCATAATGGGTGTTAATTGTGTTGGGATTGAGGTCATTCCGTTTCAGTAGTATCCTCACGACTCCCTCATGCCCGTGCTCGGCAGCCCACGAGAGCGGCGTTCCACCAGATTGGGTGTCAATTGTGTTGGGATTGACATCGTTCCGTTCTATCAGTATCCTCACGACTCCCTCGTGCCCATTCCTGGCAGCGCACGATAGTGGTGTCCGACCGGAGTAGATGTCAACTGCATTGGGATTGACGTCGTTCCGTTCCAGTAGTGTCCTCACGACCCCTTCGTGGCCACACTCGGCAGCCCATGAGAGCGGTGTTCCACCATATTTCGTGTCAGGTGTGTCGGGTTTGATGTCTTTCCGTTCCAGTAGTGCCCTCACGACCTTTTCATGCCCCTTCTCAGAAGCCCATGAGAGTGGTGTTCCACCAGAGTGGGTGTCAACGGCATTGGGATTGACGTCGTTTCGTTCCAGTAGAGTCCTCACGATCCCTTCGTGGCCACACTCGGCAGCCCACGAGAGCGGTGTCCCGCCATATTTCGTGTCGGGTGTGTCAGGTTTGATGTCTTTCCGTTCCAGTAGTCTCCTCACGACCTTCTCATGCCCCCTCTCAGAAGCCCACAAGAGCGGTGTTTGGCCAAGGGTGTCAGTTGTGTTGGGATTGACGTCGTTCCGTTCCAGCAGCATCATCACGATACCCCCATTCCCATTCTCAACAGCCCATGAGAGCGGTGTTTGGCCAAGGGTGTCAACTGTGTTGGGATTGACGTCTTTCCGTTCCAGCAGCATCCTCACGACACCCCCATGCCCATTCTCGGCAGCCCACGAGAGCGGTGTTTGGCCAAGGGTGTCAACTGTGGTGGGATTGACGTCGTTTCGTTCCAGCAGCATCCTCACAACACCCCCATGCCCATTCTCGGCAGCCCACGAGAGCGGTGTTTGGCCCCGGTTATCCGCTTTGTCGGGGCTGATGTCGCTCCTTTCCAAGAGTATCCTCACGACCCCCTCATGCCCATACTCGGCAGCCAACGAGAGCGGTGTTTGGCCAAGGGTGTCAGTTATTTTGGACTCGACGTCGTTCCGTTCCAGCAGCATCCTCACGACACCCCCATGCCCATTCTCGGCAGCCCACGAGAGCGGTGTTCGGCCATATTTGGTGTCAGCTGTGTTGGGATTGACGTCGTTTTGTTCCAGCAGCATCCTCACGACCCCCTCATACCCACCCTCAGCAGCCAACGAGAGCGGCGTTTGGCTCCGGCTATCTACTGTGTCTGGGTTGATGTCGCTCCTTCCTAAAAACATCCTCACGACCCCCTCATGCCCATTCTGGGTAGCCCACGAGAGCGGTGTTCGGCCATAGTGGGTGTCAGTTGTGTTGGGATCGAGGTCCCTCTGATCCAGCAACGTTTTCACAAGCCCTTCATGCCCTCTTCTAGCAGCCCAGGAAATTGCCGTGTTACCACGGAAATCAGTTGCCTTCACGTCCCATTTAGGCATCTCCAATAAAGCAACTGTTATCTCCACGCACCCGAAGAAAGCGGCGCCGTGAAGCCCTGTAAATCCTCTAGGGTGGCCTCTGTGATAGTAATGCTGGTTCCAAAATTCCACCCGACCCAATAACAGCACCATTGAAGATATGTGCTTATCATATCTATCAAGTAATTTTAACGCAAGAATTTTCACACTCTCAGTCGTTTCCCGTCTCGCGTGTTCACCCCAATAACAAGAAGCATAATCGACGAAAGGCATTGCTGGCGGGGCTTTCCAGAGAGTAGGAGAAATTCCCCTGACCCGCTCGAAATTGAGGTAGGTCAAACAGGCCTCAGCAATCATCGAGTGTGGTTTAAGGAACAGGTTAGGATTATGGGAGAGGTACTCCTGCAAAGTGTAGTGAATAAGGCGGACGATAGACGAGGACTTCTCGACCGTGACAAGCCCCATAGAGCAGACAAGCACTGTTTCAATCGCAGGAACGTTTCGAATATTCAAGTCCATAGATCCTTTCTCTACCCCTAAGGCGTGGCACAACTCGTCGACATGTAATGGCCGCTCCGCATGTGACACCCACATTAGAACCTCCATTCCAAGCTTTGATCTACTTTTTTGTTGTGCTTGCACTCTTGATAGGGTTGCGGCGTAGACGTCACCCAGGCCCTCCCCTTTGGTCATCTCGTCAAGCTTTTGCCTTCTCTGATGGAGAGTAATCTCGCCCAAGATTGCATCAACGTTTAGAGAAACGAGAAGGAAACTAGGCATCATTGTTAGAGAGTAATAAGACCGACTTATTGGGAATGGGCCTGAGATTGCTTACATTTCCGAGATCTTCTCCGGAATGACTCTCATAATATCGGCACGCAATTCGTCGTCCATCGCATTGGGATCAGTGTCACCGCTCAGCCTCATCTCCAGATAACTCTTAATATCATTCAGGGCAGGACTAATAGGTATCTTAACAGCCTTGCCGAAACATATCTCGATTTCACCGTCGATATGGGGCCTCCCTGTCAGGAATATTCGTGTGTTTGGTGACACCTGAACAATTTCTCGCAGTAACCCAAGGAACTCTCGTCGGTGCTTCGGAACGGATTCGTCTAAGGCGTCAATGCAAATATATACCCGTGGTAGTGATTTAATGGTCCTCTTCAGAATTTCTATCAAATCAGGAGGTAGGAGACTCCGGCCGCCAAACTCTTTTTTGGCCTTCTGAAAAGCCCCCCGTACATGCTCCGGTATTTCCCCTCTAGTGACAAGTTGCTTGAGGATGGCGCCCAACATACTTGCCGTGGATTGTTCCTGCTGGGCGAGGAAATCGCAGTAGAGTCCCACAACGGCAAAGTCTTCCCCGCCAGCCTGGTCGCACAGGCTATCAATCACCAGGGAGCTATTATTTGATAATGGTTAGTAAAATCCGCATTGCCTTTCCCAGGACAAGAGGGCTTCCTACCTAAGATAGGTTTTTCCCACCCCTGGATTCCCGGAACAGAACAACACTTGCTCAACGCAACCGGCTTCCATATCACTCCATTTTCTGAACTCGTTGGTTTCTAGTACCCAGTCCCCCACGCCCTCGAGTCGCTCGGCTCGCACACCTTGGTGCCGTTGCTGTGGTTCAAGTGGCGACAGCCACTGCAGAATTTGCTGTCTCTCGGCGCCCGCTTCTGTAGTAAAATTGACAATATTTGTATCGTAATTATAGTTTGTCTGTACATTGAACGAGTTGATATTACCGGTGAACTGCTGGTGCCCTGATAATGACATCTCTGCTATTGTCTGTTATCTGAATTCCTGTTGTCGAAGTTATGGTGAGAGGTAGAGAGCGATCGTGTGTGATGAGAATCTGGTTTCTCACAAAGCTGGGGGGAGAGGGCAATTTATAAGGCCCCGGTGTTGCACAAGTATGCTCCGGTCCAATCATTATTTGCCAGTACCGTACCCAGCCCCGGTTCCCAAACAGCACTATAATAGGACGTTGGAATTCCTCTTCTCAGCCAAGCGAGGGAAAACACCGCAAACTCAGCCTCCAGCTAAGAGAAAACAAAAGGAATACTATCATAATATATCATACAGAGCGCCATAGACCGTGGGAACCCTCAGCGAGGCGGCACCCCCAGCGAGGCGCGGCGAGACTAGGCAGCAAAAGCTCCTTGATTTTAATTTTTAACCACGTAGCAAGCCAAGCCCTCGCTGAGGGCTCCCACGATCTACACACCAGGAACGGCAACTCCAACGCTCTATAATTGTAGCACATTCCTTTTCTATTCGAGTTTTTACCGTTGTGCTAAGAAAGCACATGACGGACCACTGTTCACCAACAATTTTTCCTCCAGATCGGCTTGAACCCCCGGAGCGAAAAATAAAATTTCAACCAGCCTCTCACACCCCACAGTGCCCGAGTACTGTACTGTATTGTGGGTATCATACCGCACGATATCTATTGCTTGTAGTACTTGTATTGTAACATACTCATCAACTACAAACACAGCTGCGATGCACATGCATTTTAATAAAGTTGGCTTCCCCCGTCGTTCTCCCTTTCAGAAGGGTGAGCACGTTGTGTATACTGCTTGGTTTGTATTATAGTTGACTACTAGGTTAGCTTTTAGAACCCAACTCCTGAATTCCATCACTCGCCTGACCGCAGTCCGGACAGTGTTCCTTCTTACTCTACCAGATATCTTTCGTGGCACAAGACCTTTCATAACGGTATTATAATACACCCAAAGTCTATCTTATATGCCAGGCCAAACCCAGGGATCGGGATGCTTTGTACCGTGCTCGAGTAAAGGTTTAGCGGATCCATCAGGTGGCTTCACTCTTCCGTTCGAACAGCATCTCAACCACAGACTAACCTGTTCGAAAGGCCTCCCTAGTAGTTACTCTATCCTCAAAATGCATCTTTGTAAAAATATATATATATATATATATTAATTATTGACGGCATTGCCGTTGTGCGCTCGACTGTAGATTCCATTTTTCTCCCCCCAAAACCCTATTCGAGTTCGTGAAGGCTTTGATCCTGTTTGACAAAATATGTCACCTTCGACCCGCCGCGTCAAGAGACTCGTAACGTCGAAAGAATGGCTTAACCCTAACGATTGCACTAAGTGAACCATCAGTCTTATGATATGGTGCATGCCGTCTAGTCACAGCACCTCGATTGGTGTGGCAGGGGACGCAACGGGGGACGCAACGGGGGACGCCTTGGCACCTGAGCCATGACAACAATGATGGGTTTAGGTTTACATTCTGTGAACAAAGTGATTGTTTTGTCCATGATATTGTAATATATGTATTTTAAAACTTCATTATAATTAAGAATCTGAAGGTTGAATAACTTATGGCAGCTGTCTGGTACGAATGTAATCTCAAAATTACTTGATTGCAATTTTCTTTTCTGAAGTATAAAGTAAGAACATTTTAATTTTCTCATTTGTATTAATAATGTCCGCTAGAGTACAAATATCATGTTTAGAATTACCATAGATATCTTTACCTATCAACCAAATACCATGGACGCAGACAACACAACAAATCCAGTACCTATTAACCCATCTACTCTACGCAGTCGGGCCTTTAGGCAGAGACAGAAGTTAATGAATGTCAATTCTTCTAATTCCGGATCTCAACCTGAGTCTTCTGATCTTGCTACAACAATTTCACCTAATGATACTTCTAGTAGTTGCCTATTAAGAGAACAGCAATCAATTTCAGCCAGTACTATACGATCTCGTAAATGGCGCGAAAAAAACCGCATGCTGGCTCAATTGCAAACTCAATCCTCCGATAACCATTCTGATAGTCTGTCTGATCCTATTCAAACAGCAGATTCAATCACTGCAAACTCAGTTACAAGTGTGCCTAATTATAACAATAATCTTCCTGTTCCTACCACTCCTCCAAGTACAAAGCGGACTAGGAAATGGCGACAAAAGCAACATATTGCCTCGCAAGCAGTCACACCTACGCAATTATCTTTACCAGAAATACAGCCTATTATGAGCCAAAGTCCTAATCATATGGAGGTTACTATTGCATTGCAATCTGAGGAGGTGGAGAGCAGTTTGGTAGAAGTACACAATCCAAATTCGGAGCTGTTAAAACAGCTACACCATTGGCCTCGGAGATTAGGAAAGCTTGGTGTACCCTCTGCCACTAGACTGAATATCCTTAATAGTGGGATTAAGGATATAAAGTGTCTAATATATCCACGTACTAAAGTACAAGCAATTACTGGTCAAACCTTAGTTAAATACATTCAGGTCCTGCATTTTATGAAGGTACAAGCCTTACAGGAGCAGCAGTCAATAATGAAGCCGGAGTTTATACTCTTTAAAACTCGGAAACAATTAGCAATGCAAGTTGCTGAAGGCGAGGCAGCGGGATCGTGGACCAGTCGACAGATACTACGTAACGAAGTTTCATGGATAAAAGATCGTGTAATTGGAGCTTCCAAAAGAGGCAGACATGTTAAAGTTGCGAGTATGCTAGATGATGAGAGTACATTGCTGGCTGTACGTGACTATATATCACAAGCCAAGGAAGGTATGAATCTAGGCATCTATTAAAATATATATACCTCATAGTAACTGTCAATGTCAGTATAGGTAGCTGACTATTAAATTGTAATAGGTATTACATCTTTTGGAATTGCCCAAGCTGTTACAGCCCACTGGGCCAATATAAATGATGCTGTTCTTCCACCAGCTCGAGGGAGAATTGTTCGTGATGTGCAGCGAAAAATTAGTAGCCGAACGGGTGCTAGATGGCTGGCACAATTGGTGTTCAAATGGAAAGAAGTGCGTAAAGGTGTTTACAATGATGGCCACGAAAGGGAAGATGTTAAAGACTATAGGCAGAATGTCTTCTTACCATTTCTGGATAGTGTTAATCGACAATTACTACAATGGGATGAAGAGTTAAATCCTCTACCAACTCCAGAGATGGTATCAGGAGAGTTGGAGCCTATCATAATTGTAACACAAGATGAGTGTACATTTAACTCGAATGATGGAAGACACTTCATTTGGGTACATGAGGATCACCAACCCTTAAGGAAGAAGGGACGAGGACAAGGACTTCATGTCTCCGAATTTTTAACCCCCATTGGCAGACTGAATAATGGATCAGCTTGTGAGATCCTCAAGTGTGGGGGTGATATCTGGTGGGATGGGGAGAAGCTTTTAGATCAAATTAAAACTAAAGCTATTCCAGCTTTTGAGGAATAGTTTCCTGGCTGTAAAGCCTTATTTTTATTTGATAATGCAAAGAACCACTGCAAGTACACAGAAAATGCATTACGAGTAGCAAAGATGAATCTTGCAGATGGTGGAAAACATGCGAAACATATGCGGACCACTTATGTTGTTGACAACTCGCATAATGAGGGTGACTACTATCAATCAATGATTCAAGAAGATGGAACACCCAAAGGACTAAAGACAGTCCTAAGTGAGAGGGGACTATGGCCTATAGATAATAGTCGCTTTCTTACTCAGTGCAGTACAAAGACTGCAGCAGGGAAGCCAAAACTGAATCCCAAATGTTTACAAGGTGGAACATGCTGTGCTCGCGCACTACTGGCATCACAACCAGACTTTAAAGACCAAAAAGGAGAAATTGAAGAGGCTATACAAGAAGCTGGACATCTGGTATTATTTTATCCTCCATTTCATTGTGAGATAAATTTTATCGAATATTTTTGGGGTGCTGCTAAGCAGTATACCCGATCAAATTGTGGTTATGACTTTCCGTCTCTTCAACGCTTAGTTCCAGAAGCACTTGCGCAGATACCAAATTCACTTATTTGGAAGTATTACAGGCGTACACAGCGTATCATAGATGCCTACAAGACTGGAGAAGTATATGGTTCCGAAAACTTTGCGAAATTGGTATCTAAGAGATATAAATCACATAGGCGTGTAAACTTAAATGATTCTTAATATTCTGTATATTAGAAGATATTTACTTGTATATAGAGTACAAGTAAATTTAAATTCACCTTCATAACTGATCCATTGTATTAATATATAAAGTGTTGTCAAAAATTAAAATGTCACCTATGATCGAAGAAGTAGAGACAATAGTTTAGTGTGATATGATATGATATGATACAATAAGTTAGGAATTTAGACCTAAACCCATCATTGTTGTCATGGCTCAGGTGCCAAGGCGTCCCCCGTTGCGTCCCCCGTTGCGTCCCCTGCCACACCAATCGAGGTGCTGTGACTAGACGGCATGCACCATACTCTAAAAAATAAAAATAAAAAATAAAAAAACAGCCGACTCGAGCGCACCTATGATCCTGATGTTCCAAATAAGATGTCTTGGCTTGATGCAAGTCTACCATCAAGTTTTTGAATATTATTATTATAATATTATCTTACTTCCTAACCTTTAAAAATTCAATTCTACTCTGGGAAAAATGACACTTTTCATGTTTTGTGGCCATGAACCAGCAATCCCAGGTGAACAGCCCTTAAACCTACGATAGTGAACAAACTATAAAAAGAACTTCCATAATATGATATTATCACAAGCACTAATCTGTCGATAATGCACTTAGCTAGAGCACCTAGAATTAGTATTTTCCTGACCGAAAAACCGCCGATAACTACGCCCATTTTCTCTCCAGTCGATGTTGGAAAGATGAAAATAATTGTGTTAAAGATGATAATCTATGCTGCGGTTATTGTTTTCTACTAAGTGGTCATATGTGATCGCTTCCCCGGTATGTACGCCAGCTAACCCGGTGAAACACGTTAAAATCCCCCCCCCCCTCCTCCGGTATATAAGAGCAAATACTCTAATTCCGCAGCTGATACGAGTAGAATACTCGAGTATATGCTGGTGCCCCACAAATTGAAATATCATCTAAGCGAGGAATAGTAAATTATTGGAGCAGGACGGTATTCCTAACAGCTATTACAGTACGGTATCCGGTTTCATAGATTGACTGTACGTATATATCCACGCCAGCACATATCATACGCACCCGAATACCTCAGCCCCATGCTCCAAACGTGGAAAATCTCCTTTCCTCATATTTTCCTCTTTCCTGTATAATGCCTCTACTCCCGACCCCCTCTCACCTCATCTCTCAACTCTGTGAAACCGCCGGTTTACTCATTTCTCGTTTTCAACATGTATGCTTAAGTAGCCTACGCTGCGATGAGACACGGTACTATACTGTACCTTGCTGTAAACCTGCCGGACTTTCTGAACCTGGTCGGTATGATATAAAAGACAACCTGTATCTCACATAGAGATGTGAGAGGGAGGGGAAGAAGCCCCCAATTTATGCTTTTGGGTAGACGATTATCTCCTATGTCGGTACTTGTACTACATTCTCCTAACGCGGCTTCGTACGATAAGCAGAAGTCAGTAACTACCAGGGAGATAGACGGCATTGCCGCTTAGGGAACACAGTCCAGCTAAATGTCTTTGATCCTGACCCCCTTGGACCTCTCTAGACCTAAGGTCCCGGGGATTACTATACATTGCCGTAAAAACCGGAACAATTGAAGATGGCGCTATCATAGGACATCCCCCGCTGGATCATGGGGGGGATACAACGAGATAATCTTCAGCCCTCAACCGAGACAAATAAAGCAACGGACCTTACCAGAAGAGGCAACTCCAACGTCCTAGCGATATTCACAATTATTTCTGTTTTACCGCACGCTTGACAGGAGGATAAACTCCCAGATTTCACAGATAAAATAGATAAAGATGTAAGGAATGTGCGAAGAGGTTTTCACACATAACGCAGATTATGACAGCAATTCCGCTCATCTCTCAAACAAAAGACTTTTTCCCAAAAAACAAAATCGATACGAGACCCACCGCATCGGTAAATCAGGTCCTGGCATGATAGGATAGGTATCTGGCCGGCGGGAGCACTGCCGAGGTTGAATATTTCTGCTTTTTTCGGGCCGTTATTCACGCCCTCTGGTATTAGACTACAGACTCACCCCTCGCCCCGGATAACCAAACCCCTGAGCGGAATATCCGAGCCAATAGAGCATCCGGGAGAGTGAAATGTCAGACAAAATTTTCTTTCAAGTAATAGAATATCGAGTGACAATGGAGCAATAACAATTGCCGACTAACTTATTCCATCTAAAGTCGAAACGGGGGGGCGAGCGGCAAGTAAAATCCACAAGGGACGAGGTGAAAATCTCAAGAAAAACAGTCTGATAGCATAACACCTAGTATATTATGAAATTCCCACTTTCAATTAACTTACCGAGCCATGTTTAAGCCAGAAACATCCGCTGGGAAGAATCACCCGGGATCTTGTAGCCTATATATATTGGAGGCTCCGCCCGGCTTGAGGGAGGCAATCGCCATCTCACCAGGCTGACCATTCGTTGAATATCAACCACGCTTTCAAACAGCCACCACACCATATTTTACGCGAGAGTGATGCGAAAACCCTAGACACGGAATATATATTCTCCACGTGAGAGCGGCGAGAGATTCTAAAAAAAAAATTCCATCCGATCTAAAAACACAACACCCAAAATCTGTGACGATGAGGAGTATTCCCACGACAAATCTCGAAAAGCCGCACAGGGCAAGGAAAAATCGGGCTGTGACTAAATCCTGAACCTCGACAACACGGCCCATTATATAACCTTCCCATTATACCGCAACCCAATTTGCACTATTACCCCCCCGCACTTCCGAACACAACCGGACACAGCTAATGCTCAGGCAGAGACAAAATGTCCGTTCACCAAACATACCCCACAGTGAGCCCTACCGTAAGTACCCCCTCTATCTCATACCACTCCCCTAAATTCTGCGTAAGCCCCGGCCGACCGGATTCACATTTTCCAAACGTAGGTGAACGTTATCGTGATGTAACGAACGGTTAGAGAAAAGCACAACACATATTTCAGATGGCTAGAGTTGAGAGTACGGGGGTGAGGATATGTTGCTGATGGAGAGGTAAGTGTGGAAGAGTACGGGCTCGAGGGGTGGTGATTCCTAGGATGGAATGGGATGGATGGGAGGACTGCTTAGACGGATCATAATACGCGCCACAGCCCGCACACCAGGCGACGCCCCAGAACGCAATTGCCAGTAAGGAGGGATCTAAAGTTTGGAGGCATCATAATAAAACGCCATTACATTTAATTTGAAGGAGAGAGTGAGGGGCACGGTGTTCTTATTCTTTTTGGTTAATGTTTTAACTGCCGCCGCTACGATTAACACCATGAACCTCTGCCACGAATTGTCACGAGTGATACCCTGTGACTGCTCCTCCACAATTCCCCTCCTACCCACAATCAATCACAACGAACACACCCATCATACCGCAAAAAATACCATTCCATTTCAATTTCACATAAAAAGGAAGAGAAAAAAAGGAAAAAAAAGAAAGCGCAGACAGTCAAACGCAAATCCCAATTTTGCCGGCTTTTTGTCGAGGAAAGGAAGAAGCCAAACGAACACATTTCCACCCCTCCCAGCCTCCCCCCCTCCGTATCTTCCATTTCTATAATACAACGACATGAGTAGAGTTCCGTTCCGTATAGTAAGCCCCGCGAAGACCTAGCGCAGACAGGGGAGAAAAAGAGTACAATGAATGGAAATGCAAAAATACATGAAAGAGAACTAGACCAAAATGAATTTTTTTCCCCACAAATACGGATAGATGAAAACAGAACAAGCGAATAGAAAGATAGTCGATCACCATTAATCATAAGATAATGAGAAACACATCCTCCGGACTCCACCCTGGTAATTCGAACATAACAGGGTTGCATCTATACTACAAGCTCAATATCGCCCTCCTCTATTGCTACGACCGCGATTCCCGCGTTCCCAGTTCCCGGGACCAGAATTGCGCGCGCGCTGGTACCCACCACGACCACGCTCGCCGCCTGAACCCCGACTGGACCCTCCGCCAAAACCGCCACGACCACGTCCCCGGCCACGGGAACCTCTGGGGGCGAAGGACCCGCGCCCGTAGCCGCCGCCACCGCCCTCGCCATCATCATCATCGCTTCTGGAACGGTAGGGCCTGCGCTCGTAGTTACCACTACCACCTTCATCGTCGTCGTCGTTCCTAGGACGGAAAGGCTTGCGCTCGTAACCGCCAGAGGAATCGTCTCTGGAGTGGAAGGGCTTGCGTTCATAACTAGCCCCGTTGTTGCTGTCCCTTGGCCTAAATGGCTTGCGCTCATAGCCGCCGTCGCCTTCGCTGTCTCCATTTTCTTGCGGCCGGAAAGGCTTACGTTCATAGCCACTCCCATTGTTATCGTCCCTCGGTCTGAATGGCTTGCGTTCATAGCCACCCCCTTCTTCACCACCGCTGGAGCGGTAAGACGGGCGATCACTGAACCCACCCCTACCCCCCCTTCCACTAAAACCGCCTCTTCCACCTCTTCCGCCCCCTCCACCACGACTAGGTCGGTCAGACTCCTCGCTATCAGCCTCGCCGCGAGTTGAGGTTGAGACATGGAACCCGTGATGGGAACCTATGCCCAGCTTCGACGCAAGTACCCGAGAAACTTCCGGAGGCGACGGCAGCCCCCATCCAAGGGTGGCGAGGCGATTCAGAGATTCGGCCAAAACAGGTTTTTTGATACCACCATAGCAGCCGATAAGTGACATGTAAGTATCCTTCATCGCGTACGGGTCAATTTTTTGGTTGGCTTCCGTAACAGACATCAATATCTCAGCTGCGTGTTTTGGGAGTTCTTGCTCCACTCCCAAGTCGATCCCAGCGGTGACAAGTGAATTGTTGAGTTTCAATGGAAGCTTTCGAAGTTCACTCATAGCATCTTGATATTCCATCCCTGAGAGGAAGAGATAGCCTACGCCAGATCTATCCCCTCGAGCAGTACGGCCAATTCTATGAATGTAGGTTTCCTCATTTTTGGGGGCGCCCATCTGGATGACGTGTGTTACACCAGGGAAATCCATCCCGCGCGCCGTAATGTCAGATGAAAGAAGGATTCCGGACCTAGCCCTGCGGAAATTTTCGGCGGTTCTTGTTCGCTGGTATTGAGTGAGACGGGAGTGCATCTCAAATATCTTAGCCGGGTAGAATGGGTTTATGGATCGTCCCTCCTCCTTATCCCCTAGATTGAGGTTTTGGAGGGCTGTAGAGAAGAGCATCACTGGGCGAACAGCCGTAAAGAAGATGATAGCTTTGAACGGCTGAAGGGGTTTTTCGGTTCCTACAGAGTTGTCGACAGTCTCGATTTCGCGTTTTAGGAGTTCGACAAGTGCTGGCAGCTGGTTTTCAAGTCCCTTACATCTAACAATGTGTTGTGGGACTTTCTCGTGTGTCGCTGCCTCGCCTTTCTCGACCATCTGTAAGAATTTGTGCCCGTGGCGCATGGTTTTCCTCGCCATCTTCTGGACCTTGTCTGGGATCGTAGCAGAAAACAAGAGTGTTTGCCTAAATTTCCCGGTATTTCCAACGGGCGCGTCTCTATTAGGTAGGAGCTTGATAATATCATCAATTGCTTCGGCGAACCCCTGGTCAAGTAAATGGTCCGCCTCGTCCAGCACTAGTGTCTCGAGATTTTTTGTGCTAATCCCGGCTTGCGGGTCGGACAGAAGGTCATGCAATCTGCCGGGAGTAGCAACCAAAATATGGCACCCCACGCTTCTAATACTTGCGAGACTCTCCCTCTTCCCAGAACCACCAACGGCAAGTTGGGTAACGATTTCAGTATTCTGAGTAAGGAACTGGGCATCGACCTTAATTTGCTGCGCCAACTCACGTGTAGGAGATATAATTATCGCACGAACATCCGCATTCGTCTCTCCGTTCCTAGTCCTAAAGTCGATCCTCCTGCGAGGCTTAAGAGGGATAGTGGTGGATCTTATGCGTTGTATAACCGGTAAAAGGAAGGCAAAAGTCTTTCCTGTACCAGTCTTGGCTTGACCGAACCTGTTGTCCGACAAGTCAACTTGTTAGCAAACAAACCTGGACACAAAATATTGAGAGCAAGACATACACATCATCTCCCCCCAAAGTCTCCAGAATAGTCTTCCTCTGAACCTTTGTCATTTCCTCATATCCCTTTCCTTTTACTATCTTGTCGATAATGACTGGGTCAACCAAACCTCTATCAGCCAGCTGTTGAAAACGAGTGATTGGCTCATCTTTTCCGTAATGATGGGTTACTCCAGGATCGCCTGTGTGATGGATATATTCCCCTGCAGGGGGATCAGGATCTGCTGCCGATTCCTCAACGAATTCCTGCTCCGCCTCGGTATCGTTTTTCAAAAAGGGCGAGACCGAGAAAAATCTATGTTGCGAAGAGGCGGCGGGAGGATTTTTTAGAGAATTGCGTACAATCGTGCGTGTAGGAGTATATGAAGTAAGAGAGCGAATAGAGATGAAAGAAATGCGTGCAATTGAGGGAGAATGATGGCGGAGGGTGGAAGAAAACATAATTAGAGCGAGGGGAAAGGATATTTTGCCTTTCTATTAAGAAAGGGAAACGAAGAGGAGGGAGAGGAATAGCAATTGATTCCTTGTTTAAAGGGGAGTGGGGAGGGATAAAGTAGGAGGGGAGGAAATCTTCCTCCAGTTTTGGATGAGGTTGACGGCAAACAGATGGAGGAGCAGAGATTTCTTTCTTTTGCTATCCTTTTTTTCTTCCCCGGACCCTTGTGGTGGGTTATTATGCTTGGCATCCCACCGGATAATTGTTTCTCCGGATAAGAGATTGTTTCTCAGCAACGGTATGATAAATCACATCATATCCATAATACAGAAGGAGCAAGGAGACATTACCGATTCCCATGGTACCGTGGAAACCCTCGAGTATGATATGATATGTAGCGACACAATAATAATTACGACCCTTTATCTCACAAAACCGGCAGCAGTCTACTCCAGTATGATACTGGTACGGTGTTCGAGCTAGTATCATTACCGTACCTTGTATAGACAGTCTCTTTTAGGGTCAGAAAGATAATCCTTTCATTTGTCTGTATTTCCTCCAACCTAAGAAACCTGGGTTGGTATGATATTTCCTCCTAGACGCCAGTAGCCACTCTAGGCGTCCAAGCCCTGAGAAGAGTCCCACCGCACAGTACTCGTAGTCGAGAAGGGAACCGCCTAGCCCCTAAGGCGATTTCTAGATTTTTCCAGCCCCCAGACAGGTCCAGTACTGGTTACTTCGGTAGGATTGATCATGATCTCCAGTTAGATCACAGGATTCCAGTGAATGCACAGCTACCAGAAGTAGTAGGAATGTCAGACTTCAGACAGACGCACAGAGGAAAATATACCGGGTTTAATGGCGACCCTACTGTTTCCCCTTCGTTCTTGGCTATTGCTCTTGACCCTAGCTTCCCAAGACTTGCTGCCTTCGCCTCTCCTTGAGTCTCCCTTTGACTACCGTACAATTCCAGCAGGCCCGCCTCTTCACTATTGAACTACAGCTCATACAAGCTACTGCGACAACCCAACGGTAACAGTCTTACCGTAAAAACTGAACCTATCCATACCGGTACCATAATGCAAAACAGGAGTTTCTTGGCTGCGCCATACCAGTTGAGTGTCAAGACTCAAGGTTCCCCTCATGGGTCGAAGTTGAACACCAAAGGCGGCAATACAGAATGTCCGGCTTCGCTCAGCCGCACGAGTACCATAGGATATTGGAGCCATACAGGTATGGCGATTAAAGTTAGGAGGGCTCAGAATTGGTTTTATCAAATCGCATACAATTCTTCCATCTATTTCCGGAAAGGCGCACCATAGTCCCAACACGGTATACTATAGCAGGGACTTGCGAAACGCCCATATGAAGTATACCTCAGACTAGACCTGTTTTGGTTCGGCCAGAGCCTCAACCACAGAGCGTTACATTTCGCGTTTCCCCGATAACGAATCTCTTACCCAACCCCGCCAGACCTTCACCCTATCACCTTATTCGAATAGCACCAATTTCCTCGAAAACCCAACCGTACTACATCTCATAAAATATAGTTTTGACTATGCCACCAGCATCCTCGAATCTCGAGGTTCCTTCATTAGACAACACACTCGTTCGCAAACGTGGAATCTCTTCCGGAAGAACCCCTACGAATCCAAAGATGGAGGAATTTCTCAAGAGTTGGCGACAAGACGCTTTGAATAAACACCAATACGATGCTGCTATATACATCGGAGACAAACTGTTAGCTTTGACCGGTATTCACGCCGCTCGCGCGCCCCACTACTCTTTTGAAGACATTGCTAATACTGCCCTTGAGTTAAGGGGACCCCAAGGATGCTTTTTGGCTCGCTCAAGTTCACTTCAGCACCGGGCACTACAGTAGGGCTCAGACATTTCTTACTCGTAACGACTTAATCTCTCGATCCACTTCCTGTCGCTACCTCGCTGCCCTGTGTCTAATCAAGCAATCCAAATACGACGAAGCTCTCAACATCCTAGGCGACAAGGACCCAACACATCTCTTTTCCGGTTCAACTTCTACTACCAATGGACGACGGCGAGCTGCTGCTGGCGGGCGGAGTAGTAAAGATCGAGAAGAACATGTTGGGAACGTAAAGTTTGAGGCGGCAATGTGTTATTTGAGGGGCTTGGTATATGCTAAGCAGAACTCCTTTGATAAAGCGAAGGAATGCTACAAGCATGCTGTCCTCATTGATGTCAAATGTTTCGAAGCGTTCGATCAGTTGATGAGAAACGCTCTCATGTCACCGGACGAAGAGTGGGCATTCCTGGAATCGCTAGACTTCGAGAGTTTAGGTGCCGATGGGGAAGAACCAGGTGAACAAGCAGAGTTCGTCAAAATGCTCTACACCACCCGGCTGAGCAAGTACAAGAACCCAGCGTACTTCAACAAAGCTACCGAGATACTCTCAGAAACTTATAACCTGGCACAAAACGCCGACATGATACTCTCCCAAGCAGAATTATTGTTCACGCAGTGCAAATTCAAAGAGTGCTTAGCACTTTGCAAGAAAGTTATCGACGACGACAATTACAATTTTTCGATTTATCCCTTGTATCTGGCATGCCTACACGAGCTAGACGAAAAAAACACCCTTTTCTTAATATCTCACGACATGGCAGACAACTACCCGGAAGAACCGGTAACATGGCTTTCGGTTGGTGTCTATTACCTTACCATTGGTAAAATTGCTGAGTCTAGGCGCTTCTTCTCGAAAGCCTCAATGATGGATCCACACTTTGGACCGGCCTGGATCGGATTCGCGCACACTTTTGCAGCAGAGGGCGAACATGACCAAGCGATATCTGCCTACTCTACTGCCGCTCGACTGTTTCAAGGGACCCACCTGCCCCAGCTTTTCCTCGGTATGCAACACCTCCAACTTAATAACATCACCTTGGCAGACGAGTATCTCAACAACGCGTTTACCCTCTGCAAATCGGATCCATTACTCCTGAATGAGTTGGGCGTGGTGTTCTACCACAAGGATCACCTCAAAGAATCCGTTCAGCTCTTCACCAAAGCTCTTGGCATTGCAGAAGAGATCGAAAGTGATCCCAAAGCATGGATAGCAACAAGAGCAAACCTAGCACATGCTTACAGAAGACTAGAGTTCTTTGATAAAGCATTGGAACAATTCCTTATCGTGAAACGCACTGGAGAGGGCAAAGATTCAAACGTCTACAGCGCTATAGGACTGTGTCAAATGCAATTGAGAAGGCCCTGGGAGGCTGTCGTTAGCCTGCACGAGGTATCCCTTCACCTCCCGCGCCCACCCTTTGTATCAACACTAACATCGAAACGTTAGGCGCTGGCTGTGTCACCTCAAGATCCTATAGCAACAGAACTTCTCGAGAAGGCCCTCCAAGAGAACTCATCCTCAAACCTCCTTTTCCAATCATCGGTAATGAGCGCCGACGGCGAAATCATCATCCAAGACGACGAAGAAGTCGAAGCCATCATCAATCAACGACTAAAAGGAAAGTCGAAATCACGTCAACGATACGGAAACGACGGTGAAAGCAGTAGTAGGGCTCTAAGAACAACAAGCAGATCTGCAGGCAGATCCGCGGCGACAGCCGGTGACGCTGGAGGGGGGGGAGGGAGAAGGCGACTCGGTGATGTTACAAGTAATTATCAGGAAGGCATGGAAATCAGTGATGATGACCTGTAATTATTCTTTTATGATTGGTTAGGCGCATTGTTTTTTTTCTTCTCTTTTCTTTTCTTTATAGGAAGGTTCTGGATTGGTACCTCTGCAGATAATAATTACAGGATTCCAGTATGCTCCAGGGCGAATGGAGCTATGAGGGCAAATTTTTTGTTTATCGAGGAGTTTCTTTTCTTTCCTCTCTTGCCCAAGCCTAATATTATGAGGACCGTGATACAATCCCAAGTAAATGTGATGGAATTCACTCGATGGGGTTTCCGCCGTCTACCAACTACAGTACCCGAGTACGGAAATCCGATCGCCAAGGTTTGGCATTTCGGGTAGACACTTCAGAACCTTGAAATGACAACACGGGCGCCAACCTTAAATCTGACGGTATCACAACTAATCCATCCCCGCCACCGTCACCACCACCCCCACTACGATACCACCACGACTTCCGGCATCATATCTGAAAATCAATCCCTTCTCCAAACACCACTACCACCAAACGCCATGCCAAACGAAGACCTAACAGACGAAATCTCCGCACTGAACTCAATCTACACACCAGAAACCATCATCCAGTGCTCAACAGCCACGGTCCCCAAAACCTACACCCTAACCCTCCCCACCCAAGTCCCACGAAAACTAACCCTCTCCTTCCCGGACACGTACCCGAGCGGCCCGCCGACAATTCACGGGACCAGTAACATCGCAGGCGCCGCAGACTTCGCGCGAGACGTGCTCGGGCGGGTATTCCGTCCGGGTGAGGTGTGTTTGTACGATTTTGTAGAGGGGTTGGTGGAGGCGCTGCAAGCGCAGGGGGGCATAGCAGCAGCGCCGGTTGAAGAAGAGGTGGCGGTGGCGGTGGAGGGGGGAGAGGGAAGGGGAGAGCAGGAGGAGAAAGACTCATGGACAATCGCGCCTCCATTGACAGAGAAAAAATCCGTCTTCATCGCCAGAGCCATACACGTTTCCTCCCCTGACCAGGCGAAGACGTACCTTCGCCGTTTGCTGACTGATAAGAAAATTGTGAAGGCTACGCATAACATTTCTGGTTTTCCTCCTCCTCCCCCCGGGACTCGCGCGATTGTACTGACGAGCGCAGCGTACCGCGTTAAGGATCCCCGTAGGAATGTAGCCTACCAAGATAACGACGACGACGGGGAGGCGGCGGCGGGGGGGAGGTTGGCGCACTTATTGCAGGTGATGGATGTTTGGGATGTACTGGTTGTTGTGTCGAGGTGGTATGGTGGGATTAAGCTTGGGCCTGATCGGTTTGCTCCCTTCTCGGGATTAGTGCGTGGAGATGGGGGTGCTAATGTTGTAGGTTTCGGTGTATTAATGCGGCGGCTAGAGAGGCTCTGGTGCTCGGGGGGTGGGTGAGGGAGGAGGGGAAGAAGGTGGGGAAGGGTGGGAAGGGGAAGGGGAAGAGTTAGGACCTGTGGGGTGGTGGTGGTGGTTGTGTATATGCGGTTTAGAATAATTTAGAGTTACCCGAGCCCCCGTGAGAGTAGGTGAAGGCGGAGGTGTATTTGTTAATATGGGGCCCGAGTGATAATAAGCGATTGCTTCTATGATAATAATATTATGATACTAGCTTTATTGGCCAAATTTCTTATCATAAGCTCACTGGTCCGGAAAGACCCTTTTCACATCACATCCATTCCAGCCAAGCTATCACAAACTCCTGTCCTAAGCCCTCCTACACTGGGCATATGGGTTATTCACAGCTATGATATATCACCCACCACTGTATTTCACAAAAAGAAAAGAAGGAAAAATAGCCAATCAACCCTAATTGATCTCGAAGCAACCTCTATCCCAAAGAATCTACAACTTATGAAAGCGGATAATCCGTAGTCTCCCGAGCTTCCAGTGTCTCCCTATGATGAACATGCGCCTATATCATTCATAGATTAGCTCCCGAACCCCAGCCCCACCCCGTGCGCGCACAAAAAAAAAGCAGGAGAGGAAACCTACAAACGGCAATCCACAATACCCACACGGTACGATCTCTGGTTTATCCACGTTTATAAAAATCCTCGGATGACCCATAGGCCCACCACCTACCCCCCCATCAGTCAGTCGGTCCCACAACCAACAGTCAAAAGCGAAAGGAAAAGTAAAACTAAAAAGCAAGTGAGCACAAACCACCATCACAAACGACAACTCTCTTCTCCGAAAACCTCACGGGCTGCTGATGGATCAACTCGATAGCAGCGTAAGGCGCCGGCTGCAATTCCATATCCGTGTTCTCGAACAGGGGCCCCACCATGGCCAGCTCCCTTGGTTGCTGTGATCGCGACCACGTGGTCGCGCGGTTCGGGGCCTGCATGCGACGCTTGGCCTCCCCTGCCTCGGCGACCGATTCCTGCGGCGCATCCCGGTCCGCTGTAGTCGTGCTGGTGCTGTTTGGTGGCCTTGCGATTGTTTGGTGTTGGGTTTGGATCGTGCGGGATTGGAGGTAGAAGAGTGGCCTCGGGAGGTGGGAGAGGCGGAAGCGCGGAAGCATAGTTGGGTTTTTGGATTGGGGGAGGGAGGGTGGGGAGTGGTGATGGGTTGGGATGGGGGGGAATTTGAGGTTTGGATTTTTGGAGTTTGGTTGCTCGGTTGCCGGATAATTGTTTGGCTGGGCGGTGTTACGTAAGTCTTGTTGCGGGCTCATGGAGTGTCACTCGTGAGATAGTCTATGCTTCCACTCGAGAGGTGGTGAGTTTTGGTGGTGGCGCCTTGAGTAAGGGGGTTTTCACTTCTCCTTCTTTCTTTCTTTTTTTTTTACCGCACACATGAAACAAACATAAGTAAGCAGCGGTGACTGCAACTAGAGTACCGGTAGACTACAAGTACTCCACGTTGCCGAGTGCTAAGTAAATCACAATGTCATGATCTAATATTATTCAAATCACCGAAGAATGCTTGACGGAAAGTGAGCAGAATATTCGAATAGACTTGACCCTCCTCCCACCTCCCGATCCAGCCAAAGTAAAAAAGCAAAAAAGAGAGAGAGGGACAGTTCGAGTAGATTACCTACCAAAGTTGTTGGAACAGAATATCACGTGATTTACTTAGCACTCGGCCGCATGAGGTACTCGTACTCGAGTAGAGTGTGGCCTATTTTAGTTACACTTAAGCCTATCCGAAAATACGACTATCGCAGGGCGACCACTAAACCACCACGGGTGTGGTGATAAATCTCGCATCAGATCCCTCAAAAGTGATACACAATCCCACACCGGACAGACAGCGTAAAAGAATCCCAGAAGCAATTACACCAACAAAAAAAACAAAAAACAAGCACTGTACTCGAGTAGTGTGCATATCGTCACCTGCTCACCCATTTGCCACCTTCACCTCCGCTGTTTGTGCTCACCCACGCTTTCCCAATTTTGGCCCAGGTCCGAAAAGGGACCTACTTCTCCTAGTTTTCCATCCCCTCCTTTGCCATCAAGGGCAGCTCTTTCCTTTCCGGGAAGTCCTGGACCTTCTTCTTGAAGAACGAAACTCTGGCGTCCGCTGCCAAATCGATAGCGCCACGAAGGTCCTCCTTTGGCACCAGCCAAAGGTCCACCTCCAATCCGTCTTCTATTCCCCTCAAAATAGCTTGGTCGAGAGTCTCCCACCCATGCTTATTGTCCTCCACTTCTGGAAAGAATAGCGAGTCGAGTCCCCACCAGTTCATCCTGCGCCAATGGTTGAGAAATTCGGTAATGCCGCGGACGACCCTCTCGCTGGAGGTCATAACAACGATCTTTGTGATAGCCTTGTTGTCCTTAGACAGGCTGATAGCAAGATCCCGAGCCACTCTAATCGTGTGCTTGACAACATCGAGTTCTGGCCCTAGAAGGTGGTCGTCCTTGGGTGGGTCTGGGTCTCTATAGGTTCTGTTGTATCGGGAATTCGGACCGAAGTAGATGGCACCTATGGGCAAAGCCACAGCGCACTGGACAATGAGGGTATTCCTCCCCTGATGGATTTGCTGATTGGGTGGCGAACTGTGGACGTTACCATAATCGGGCCAGCCACCTTTGGGATAACGGATGGGGGTGCGAAAGAGCGCCGTTGTAACCTGCGTGCCAGCGTTGTACCGAGTGCAGTCTTGTGTGGAGGCCTTCTCTCGCCTTTCCAGACCGCAAATATCGCTCTGGTACAGCCTCCCTGGAAACTGCAATTGTGTGCTGCCATCTGCAAATTTAACGCGGACCCCGTTTGGCGTGGTCCGGTATATGTTCTGGGAAACTTCCAACCTTCTTATATACCCTTCGGGGTTGGGTATCGAGCGGAGACCACCGGCGGGCGGGAGGGTGGCATAGATGTTTGTCGCTATCTTGTCCTCCTCAGGGTAGTTGTGGAATGTGCCCTTTCTAAAACCGCTGGTGGTGGTAGAGCTAGTGGCTTTGGCTTTGGAATTGCCGTGGACTTGACCGCTCTTACCAGAGGCAGTGGTAGAGAATTTTCGTTTGGGTTCCGGGACAGTTTCCTGCTTATCCGAAACGATTAAGGAAGGGCGTCTACCGGCATGACTAGCAGATCTCTGATCCATGTTTGAGTTTAAGGTTTTCGAAAACCAACTCTGAGGGTTGTGAAACAGGAGGGCGCGGGGGAAGGAGAATAAGCGGGGGGCGGAAGAAAAAGAAGAGGTATGATGCGATACGATACGATACGATACGATACGATATCGCTAGCGCTGACCAGTGTAATGCCCTGAGAACGGATAGAGGGTTCGAAGCCTGCGACCAGAGTCACAAAGAAAACTATCTTATCCAGTCTCAACATATGATACTGCTGATTTGCCCTTGAGCCCTGAGGTCTTCAGTGGGGATAATCCCCATTCTTGAACCTGTTCATGATGGGTGAACGAGAATGTTCTATTATAGGAAAGTGTTGGGATCAACCAGTCAAAATCCACGCCTTTGCAAACCACCTGCGCGCCGACCAGCGCCCAAACTCTCCAATCGCTTCCCCTTTCCTCCCCCTACTGCTTTCCTGCCTCAGCGCCTCACATGATGTTGCGGAACCATCTCAGGCAGAATGATTCTTATAAGCACTCAGCACAATATCCCTAGCGTAACTCCCAAGCGGGATACAAGTGACTACGCCTGCCACAGCTCTCCTCCCTGCAGGAACTTGTAAAGCGCACTAGTATCTTCAGGAGAACCCAATACCATCGCCACCCCGACCGCCAACAAATCCCCCACACGATGGGGACTCCCGCTCCCCCAACATCTACTGGATGAGTAGATGTAGCCTTACGAATCCCACCCACACTTTCCAGGAATCGCGGTGGCAGCGGTCTTGCTCCATTATGGTTGGCAGATATCGCTCGATTTCGCGGGGCATTCTACAAGGTTGACTATGATATCATGGAAATTTTTAAGTGCGCTTTTTGTATGATATATAAAGGATGGATAAGAGTGGGAGGGGAGCTTAAGTCGGGTGAATTGATTGGAACCCTATTCCCTCCCTTCTCATTTGCTCCTTGTGAGCAGGAAAAAATGTTTACTTGCCGGATCTTTGTGGCCGAAGTGAACGCTAGGAGGGTTGAGTCAAGGTGAATTGAGGTGAACTTTGTTGTGTTTGTTGTTCTGATGGGTTCGATTGAGTTCGTTCAGTTTTGGTCAGGGAAGGCAGACTACTGACTGGTACGATTTACCGTCGTTGCTCAGTTATGCCTTTCCGTCGGTCAGTCGGTCAGTGGGCTGCCTATAGCACTGTGGTTGCAACGACCACCCTATCAAACCTTGATGTTTGCCCTACGGCACCATCACGATAGATCACTCGCCTGGGGCGTATGGGGGTTTTGGTTCGTCGCCTTACTTTTCAAACCTCACCGAAAAATATAATAACAGGGAACGGGGCCTTTGTACTGGCAAACTGTTGAAATGTTGAACCTGTTTAAATCAACAAAGCGCCCACTTCGCAAGACACTACCTCTCTCGTCCCCAAAGATGCAGTTCCCTTCTCCTATTTCTTTGTCACCGTCCTAGCCCCCCCCCCCTTACATACTGCATAGTTACTTTTGCTCGCTACAAAACAGTTTCTCGACACCCCTTCCGAACTTTTCTTCCCGCCTTTCATCTAAACACACAAAATAGAAATAAAAAAGAGAGTTTGGTCATCAAGCACGCCCTTCCCGCGCACTTGTTTGGTTGCATTCCTATCCTCATGGAACCTTATTCACGAACCTTCCGCCCGGAGCTGCTGGGCTTTAAAAACTACACGACCGGCTTGAAACCTGGGGATGTCACTTCTTACTGCCCCTCCATGGGGCTATCCTTCACGACATGGCGAGATACGTACGGTAACAGTTTCGTCGACCCAACGTGTATCATCGTAAAAATCCATGGGGCCTTTTCTCTCTCCCAGCCCTCTACTTCTACACCATCCTCCTCTTCGGTCTCCGCCTCCGCGACTGCGTCTGCTTGTGCTTCCACTTCCTTCACGTCCTTGTCGGCTGCGGACTGGTCACAGAACACGTGGATACCTTCGCGGACAGACACCCAATCGGCATATCCAGCGACCCAATCGGCATATCCAGCGACCCCCGGTCCCGCGGATGCAAGCACGGCCTTTGGGTTATTCTACGGCCCGGGCTCACCAAGGAACTCGGCCGGAACTGTTCCTGAAGTTTTCTATGAGCAGTCCAAACCTCATGTTGACCTTTTCGCAGCTGGAATGGTCTTGATGCACCTTCTGCAGACCGTCGTCAATCCCCCCAATCCCTTGAATGGTGGCATCAAAAATGTGGTCTTGGTGACGGACTCGAATTACCTCTTTTCTTGTCTGACGGAGCATGTATATGGCTGGCAGAAGAAGGGGTATCGGAACGCAAAGGGGAAAGAGGTCTCCAATGCTAATGCTGTGAAATGGGTCGAAAGCCTTGTTGAAAATTTCGAAGGGCAGGGTGTTGGCGTGAGGTTTTGGAAGGTTGATAAGAAGGATAACTGGGAAGCTGTTGATCCGGCAAAGCGGGTTTTGGATTTACAGGAAGAATTCAGGAGGAAGTACGGCACGAGAGCCTTATTGAATATTGGGGCTATCTAATTGGGGGTCGTATGATAAGCTCAGAAATAGCATAATTTGGTGTTGGTGAGTACTTTCCCTCACCTCATTTTTATCTCGGATATTCCCCACTTTCCCACCGCAAAACTCTCAAAGCTCCAATCTCGGCCCATTGACACCATGGGCACTATCGTAGGTTAAAATCATTGTCCCTCTCATATAGCAATGCTACTTTCTTACGGTAGCTGGGGATACCTGTTTTTCTGCCCCTTTTTCTTCCCGCCAAAATTTGAGGCTACAACACCACTAACACATACGAAATCCATGATATAGATAGGAAGGAAAAAGGAACACCCTGAATTCATTCCATCCCCACCTCCCTTCCTCCTCTTTGTATATACGGGCACCAATATATTACCCAGTCACGTCATTTGTAGCGAGAAAGGTTGTGGATATCGGCAAAGAGTGTGTACTCATTTCTTAACCAATGAAAATCGCCCTCCATGAGATATTGGGCCTCTCGGAAGGTCTCAAAGTTGCTTTTGTTCCTGTTGGTCCAAACCACGGTACCATATACCGAGACGGCAATCATGGTGAGAAACTGCTGTGTAAGAAAGTCTTCGTCCTTGGTGTGATTCCATTAGGGGAAGCCACAATCCGGTATCATACCCGTAGGTTTTATAAAGGCTTCCCAGGTTCTCAGTCTACAACCGTCTTTCGGGCAAGACTTCTCATAGATGAGTAAGTTTCGCAGGTTCCGAGGTTTCCGGAACATAGGCGTCATCAAAGATGACCCCGCGTTTCCGGCACTCGTATTTATGGTGTTGGCCAATCATGTCCTGATGCTCTCAGTAGCATATTTGGATGCGCCAAGGGAACAGAAAGAAGAAGTGTCATATCACACAAATATTATTATATTGTACAAACCCTGTTCATCAACGAAAAGTCAGAGTTAGGGTAAGGGATTTTTGCCAGAGAATGCGGATAACTATGATAACTATTTCTAAAGTGAATTTGTTTTTTTCTTTTTCCTTTTTCCTTTCCCAATTTTCCCGCCTCCTCGCGTATGATGTGGTAAGTTAGTCTAGGTCTCACCGGTGGTTCAGATCTGGAATGTGTACTTGTACTACCGGTACTTGTAGTCTACTATTCTAGCAGGTTCGGTTCAGTACGGATGGTGTGAGATCTCCTAATAATTACGGATTTTAAATACAGTACCGGTATTCGTTGCGTGTGAAGAACTTTTTTTTTTTTTATGATAATGTTATCATACGTTGATAAAATTTTCATTGCTAGTGGTTAGTGACTATTCCTTCTTCCGTGCAAGTCAGCAACGTGATTTACCACCACCCACCCTCCTCACCGCCAAAATATCCCGAGTACCAGTACCAGTATAACACTGCAGTTCGTTTTCCCGGTTCGTGGTTCATGAACTATATAAAACACCTCTTTGAACTGTGGCGAACCGGCGGTGAGACCCCATACCGGTAACGTAGACGTGCTGCGGTCTGCAAAGTTTTGTTTTGGGACTGCGCGCAGTTACTCGTACATGCTAAGTAATCTGCAGGAATCTTGGCACTGTTATTACCTTGGAGGCCGGCGGCGGTGGGTGGTAATCAGTAAGTACCGGTAAGTTACGGCACAGCACCGTAGCACACACCTTCGAATTTGGATTCCACTTCGCCTGGATGCATGGAAAATGCGAGAGGGACTGTGGCGGCTGAAAAGGAAGTTCAGGAGTCCAGGGCCATGGCGAATGAGTACCGTATCATAGATTAAGACAAAAGTGCGTGGTCTGCATACCGGTATTGGAGGCGTGGAGTGGGTCTTTACCATGTATTTAAGCCCGGTGGTTTCTACGAGTACTGTATTCGAGTACGGTACTCGTACAGTTGTAACTAAACGGGGGGATCAAAATTAGATTGGTCGCGCTATTATGGTGATACCGATGCGATGCCAAACGGTAATTTAATCTGCGCAGTTCAGGTCTCTGCGAGTCTACTCGAGTACTGTACGCGAGCATCCACGCGCAGCAACTACCGGTACTGTGCAAGCACTGTACTGGTTCTGTACCATATTCTTAAGGATTATTAGTAATTTCCATGACTGTTTCTGAAGTGCAGAAAAAGGATGCACATCGGTCATGCATACTCGTACTCTGCTGCACCTGTGAGAAGACCAGCTGAATGCATGATGGTCAAACAATACCAAATAGACTACTGCTTGCGCGGTACAATACAGTACCTCAGCAACGCACACTGTAATCTATCTGTTCTCCTTCATACAGTTTGATCGCCTAAACTATCATAGTTCGATATTCACGGTTTTGCCACCACCATAGAGAGTGCGATAGCAGGGCTTCAAAACATTAGGAGTCAACGACATTTACTACACAGGAAGGTACAATACTCGGGCACTGGTACCGGCACAGCACTGGTTCGTTGTTGGCTAACTTAGCTAGAACCTTTGCCCCTCCCCCACGCCCAACACAGTCAAGCACGGTAAACCCCCCCCCCCTGTTTGAGTGATTCATTCTTTGATATTATTGTATTCAACTGAGTGGCTAACCTTTCGATTCTTAATTCACCCTCGCTCATCCCCTCATCCCCTCCCAACCATCCATTCCTGATCTTTTTCTCTCTTTTTTGGACGAGTGCGGTACCTTGCTGTACTCGAGCACCCCTCCCTACCCTAGAGCACCTCAGTGGCAGCTTCAAACCCAGCTCATCCTCACCCGAACCTTATCCTGGCCTTAGGAGCGCTCAAGATATCCCTCCAACGAGGCCGGCTTTCGAAAGAAGCCGCAACCTTGCATGCGTCATTCCTAAAACCTTATCGCGATTGTCGGCCCTTCCTACCGTCATCCTCCCACAGCACTCGTACCCGAAGGCTCGCGCCCTTCAGCCTCATCCCACCATCCAGGGCCAGTCTCGGAGCCTTATATAACTCCCGATTCCCCCCACCAGTGTCCTCCATTTCCGCATCGTCTTTCCCCGGATCCTCCCCGTCCATTCCCCATCTTCCTCGCCAAAATCCCACCCCTAAAACGCCTTCAGACATGAAGGAATTGCCCATTCGTTCCGGCGGTGCAACCGTTCTTGCCGACAAGCTCGAACAACCTGACCTCGACAACCGATCTTACAGAGTGATTCAACTTTCGAATAAACTTGAGGCTTTGATTGTGCATGATCCGGACACGGATAAGGCCAGTGCTGCTTTGGATGTGCACGTGGGAAATTTCTCGGATAGGGATGACTTGCCGGTAAATTTACCCCCACCTCTCCCTATTAATTGTTGACTTACGCCCCGCTACCGTGCCCTTTTGGGTGCCCTCCTCTATGCGCTCTCCCCGCCCACCCCCGGGCCTGGTGGGTACCGGCAGGAGGTGGTGGGTGAGCATGAAGGAAAGCTAAAGCTCGAGCCCAAGATCGGTTTCCTCGATGGAGATTGATGGGGAAATAGCGTTCTAATGTTTGTGTTGGTTACAACAGGGTCAGGCACATGCCGTAGAGCATCTCTTGTTTATGGGAACTGAGAAGGTATAACAGATATTGACCGGGGTCCCTAATGCTCAGTTAGATTTCCCTATTCAGCTAACAATTTGTGTCACCTGTTCCCGCTAGTATCCCAAAGAGAATGAATACTCACGCTATCTTTCTGGGAATTCTGGTCAATCCAATGCATACACGGCTTCAACCTCTACCAACTTCTATTTTGAAGTGGGCCACCAGGCATTGTACGGTGCTCTGGATCGCTTCGCACAATTCTTCATCTGCCCGCTCTTTCTCGCGGAGACTCTGGATCGCGAGCTCCGAGCTGTGGATTCGGAAAATAAAAAGAATCTTCAAAATGATACTTGGAGGATCCACCAGCTTTCAAAGTCCTTGTCTAACCCTAGCCATCCTTACTGCCATTTCTCTACCGGAAACTTGGAGACTTTGAAAGAAGGGCCCGCTAAGAGGGGCATAAACGTCCGGGATGAGTTTTTGAAGTTTCATGACAAGTATTATTCTGCCAACCTCATGAAGCTTGTAGTCCTAGGCCGTGAAGACCTGGATACCTTGGAGAAGTGGGTTGTCGAACTCTTTGAAGGTGTCAAGAATAAATGCCTACCTGATCCGAGATTTGAAGGCCAGCCATTTACCGATAAGGAACTCTTGGTTTGTTCCCTTACGGTTGCCACCTTACATCATGTTGACCCGTAGCATAGACACAAATATTTGCAAAGCCAGTTATGGATACTAGGTCATTGGATATTACCTTCACATACCCAGATGAAGAAAAACTTTTTGAGTATCAACCTTCGCGCTATTGCTCCCACCTTATTGGGCATGAAGGTCCTGGGTCCATATTGGCCCTCCTCAAAAAGAAAGGCTGGGTAGACTCTCTGGCCGCTGGGTCGGAGCCCACTTGCGATGATGTCTCGTTTTTTAAGATTTCTACAAAGCTGACAGAGGATGGGCTTGGTAAGCGCCAAATTTGCTCTTTACCACGGATATACTCAGCTAATGCTTCACGAAGAAAATTATGAGGAAGTAATGAAGATTATCTTCGAATATATTCACCTCATCCGTAGCACACCCCCACAGGAATGGATTATGAGGGAGATGCAAGCTGTTGCAGCCGTAGATTTCAAATTCCGTCAGAAGACCCTGGCATCCAAGTTCACTTCCCGCTTATCATCTATCATGCAAAAGCCACTTCCTAGGGAATGGCTACTCTCCGGTACTGCTCTTATCCGGGGATTTGACGCTTCCCTCATTTCAAAGTCCCTAGAGTACCTTAACCCAAATAATTTTAGATGCACAGTTGTCGCCAGAGAATGCCCTAGGGGTGATTGGGAAGCGAAAGAGCGATGGTACGGGACGGAATACCGTGTTGAAAAGATCCCCGAGAAGCTCCTCTTAGAAATACGAGAAATATTTGATAATTCTAGAGAAATATCCGGGGAACTTCATCTTCCGCAAAAGAATGAATTTATTCCCACCAATTTTGAGGTCCAGCGTAAAGAGGTTCAGACGCCGCAGAAGGTCCCCGTCGTGATCAGGAATACAGAAATATCCAGGATATGGTATAAGAAGGATGACACCTTCTGGGTCCCGAAGGCAAACCTCAGTTGCACACTCAGAAAGTTCGTATCGCTTTACCCTCACTAAAGGTATGATTGCTAACTAAACAATAGTCCTTTGGCATATTCCACTCCCGGAAATACTGTGCGTACGGCCCTCTATTGTCGACTTGTAAAAGACGCCCTTAATGAGTATGCCTATGATGCGGAAATCGCTGGTCTGGATTACAATTTGTGGGCACATTCTCTCGGTATGGACGTCGAAATTTCTGGATACAATGACAAAATGCCATTACTATTGGAAAAGCTACTTTTGAAGATGCGTGATCTGGAGATAGCTCCCGATCGCTTCAAGGTGATCAAGGATAGGATGGCGAGGGAGCACCGCAATTGGGACTTCACTCTGCCATACAATCAAGTTGGAGAATTTGCAAGGTACTTGCTTTCCCCGCATATGTGGCTGAACAATGATATTCGTGATGAATTGAGCAACACTACTTTGGAAGATGTGAAGAGCTTCTTCCCACAAATAGTGAAGCAATTTCACCTCGAAGCGTTAGCCCACGGAAACCTTTACAGAGAGGTTTGTGTCGTTCGCATTCGTACCGCAGAGGGTTTCTGATTTTAAGATAGGATGCCTTGCGACTCACTTCTTTGGTCGAAACGATCCTCAGACCTCGTGCCTTGCCTCACAACCAATTCACAGTCAGGCGATCTCTGATAATGCCGGCCGGTGGTAAATTCATTTATCCTCGCCCGCTAAGGGATGAGGAAAACATCAATCATTGCATCGAATTTAGTTTATACATTGGAGAACACACTGATAGGGCACTGAGGGCAAAGAGTATTTTGTTCTCTCAATTGACTGAAGAGTACGATCTTAATCTACGGAAGTGTTATAATGTTACTTTATTAACCCATTTCCAGACCAGCCTTCAATCAGTTAAGGACAAAGGAACAATTGGGATACGTTGTATTCTCTGGGGCCCGCATGAATTCCACTACCATCGTCTACCGATTTCTCATTCAATCCGAGCGCCCTGGGCCTTACCTAGAGTCAAGAATCGATAAATTCCTCGCCGATTACAAGGACACTCTGGAGACAATGAGCGAAAAGGATTTCAGAGGGCACATCAACAGTCTTATTGTGAAGCGAACCGAGAAGTTGAAAAATCTCGATCAGGAGAACAGGAGATTGTGGGGGTATATCAGCAGTGAGCTGTACGATTTCTCACAGAGTTAGTAATTCTACGCTTTAGCAATTGGGCCCCACACTTGCTAATTAGTTGCTCCCCACAGTCGATATTGAGGTGGACATAATCCGCAACATCACAAAGGCTGAAATGTTGGATTTCTACAACAAATTCATCGACCCAGCATCCCCCACGCGAAGCAAGGCATCGGTCCATATGCATGCGGCTGCGGTTGCAGGGACCCCTGAACCTGACGATAAAGACACTATCGTTGAGAAGATATGCGAGTATATCTCAACCCATTCCGGTACCGAGACGGATCCAGCGGTGATCTCAAAGGCTCTCTCGGCCGTCGACTTCACCGAACCGAAGCCCGCACTGAGTGGATTTCTTCAATGTCTCACCCAGGACCTCAAAATATCACCCGAGACAGCGCAGTACATTGCCCAGGAGGGTGCCGCAATGCTGGCCACGCTCCTACCTAGCCTCGCGGGGACTAACCCTCTACCGCGGGAAGATGAGGGGGAAATTGGCGACCAGGGCGAGGTCATCGAAGACATCTGTGCATTCAAGGCTAGACTACAATTGACGAAGGGAGCTATGCCGGTTAGACCGTTGGTAGAGTTTGAGGAGTCTTCTGTAAAGCTATAGACCCGAAAAATCCTTTTTGTGCTTGGAACGCCCAGGATCAAAAGGGATTAAAGAGATAAAGAGTTAGTTTACTCTAACTTTCGATTCCTGTTTTTGTCCTTATCTAGTTTTTGTAACGGCACTCAGTAGGGCACGGGATGGAATGTGATGAAGTCCGAACGCTTTCATGAACGCGCAAGCAATATTTTTCCCACGAGTGAGTGTGACCTGCGCACGTTGCGGTCGCGGTGAGAGGATCAAACTGACAATGCAGACCACGATACGTATGTGTATTGTATTATTTGTATAGTAGGCCGTGTGACCAGCTGTGCTCTTATTCGTGCCCCGGGGACTTGTTCGCTTCCAGGCGGTGGGTAAGATGCCGGCCGGCCGGGGTTTGTTAAGCTACAGTTCTCGTTTCGAAGCGGCATACCCATCACGTGGGATCACTCGATTGACACATTTGACAGTGGTGTATCGCACTAATGTGTGATGTCCTCTTTGTTTGGCGGGCCGGGCTAGGTGGTGTGTGTACGAGTAGCGTGGCATGGCATGGCATGGTATGGCGCTATCGTAGTATGAGTACGGCATCGCGACTGAGGAAGTGGCTGACTTATGATGCTTGGAGTGTAATTTAATGCGTCACGCGCGCCCATCCTAAATTTAGTTGACAGTAAATTTATTCTGTGATGGTAAGGTACGAATATTTGAGTACAATGCAGGTGCTTGGGAACCTGTACAAAATATGCTACGATAGCGGAATATAGTACTCGCACATCCAGTCTTATTCACTTTTCCAAAAAAAAAAAAAAACAGGTAAAACTCCCTTGGCCATCCCACCCTACCTGACCCCAACAACCACCAAATTCCTCGGACTAATCCCATACTCAAACCCAGCTTCCACCCACGCCTCCTTCACCAAGCCCTTTTCCACCCCTTCCATGAGGTACACCCACCGATCGACAACAATCAGGCTCTCCACGACGCCAGCGCAGAAGGCCATCAAGCTCCAAAGAACGCAGATGTCCTTCTTCCTGCACGTAAACCTCTCTTCGTACTGGGCCACCTCTTCCGCGCTGACCTGCAACCTCTGGGCCCAGCCAATTTTATCGATCGCTCCAGAGACGTAGTCGCCAAAGGACGAGTAGCACCTCTTCCTCAGCGAGCCGATAATCACTGGCTCGGCGCCGGTGACAAGCCCACGGTCGAAGAATATGCGCTGTAGGAGGGCGCGGAAGAAGTGCCTTGTGAAGAAGGCTTCGCTACTGGAGGGGGTCCAGTTGCTGGGCGCTTGGCAGGCCATCATTCGGGCTGTTATGTTTAGGCGGACCGCTGGGTTCGTGTAGGTGAATCTGTGGCTTAGGGGGAACCCTTCCGGGTCTGCCGCTGCGGAAGTCGCGGCTAGGCGTGGGTGCAGTGAGCGTAGAGGAGGTTTGTACGTTGCGCCGGATTTTTCAGTGAGAAGGTTGTAGCAGCAGCCGATTAGGGCGCAGGCTTTCACCGATGGGGTGGTGGCGAAGGAGATGAGGCCGTGGTGGAGGAGGTTCCCGCAGGAGTGGAGGGAAATTAGGAGGAGGGATTTGGGAGTTGGGGAGGGGATGAGGGTGGTTATTGGGGTGAGGTCACTTCCAGAGATGCGCTTTTGGATGTATTGTAGGGTGCCGCTTTTTCCATCGTTGGTTGTAGTTGGCACTGTTTCTTCTGCGGCGGGGTCGTCATTTGGCGTCACTCGGGATGCGGGCTCCCGGTTTTGCTGACTTTTTCGTCCCTTCCGCTCACGCCTCTCGGCGAGGCTATCGAAGCGGGTATCCATTTCCTTTGCCCCCTCGATATTTGCCGGTCGGGATTCTATGCCTACAACGTTATGTCCATACTTCTTTGCCAGCGTCCGACTTAGGTATGCCTGTCCGGAGCCAAAGTCCAAGATATGCGTGATGCCTTCCCCGCCGATAGGCTTGTCACGAGCGTTGATGTTAGAGACCAAATCGTCGACGAACGCAGAGAAGTTCTCTACCTTTTTTTACCGGAAAGATTATAGATGAGTACAGTACTATCCGATGGGTCAAGTTGCATGTGCATATGTATGTGCGATTCGTACCTCGTGGATCTTCTTCGGCCGCATGCCAGCGTTCAACGCCCATTCCTCGCCGCTGTGGGATACCCCGGCTGATGTTTTGGCTTTCGCTAGGGCGGGCGGTCGGGTGAAATCTCGGTTGAGCGAGTGGATACGAACTTGCGTTATAAAGGTAACTAGGGTCTCTGGACATGTTTTTGGGAGTTGGTCTATTGGTGTGCGGAGTAGGTGGTCTAGCACCGAAGGTATTTCCTGCGCCGAGAAGAATGATATCCAGTCTGCCGGTAGGATTTCATGGTAGAGGTCCACAGGCTTTGTGCCAGAGTCTCGAGTGAAGAAGTCGAGGATGTGTACACCGCCGCAGAGGGTTTGGAAAAGCGGGTTAGAGGTGAAGGTTAATAGAGAGGTAATGTACTCCTCTGGAGAGGTAAATTGAGGGCTATACGGAAGGAGCGGGGAGGGTGGCATTCTGGTGACCTTGGATTTTTCGTTTCTCCTGCTGCTCGTACATGTTACTTTCCCCCCATAGCGATGAGTTGTTCAAAGTGGGATTCATCTGTACGAGTATGGTAGTCTTTTCTACCGTAGTCAACACATATCATAATATCTGGTCTTGGCGCCAGGGCATGGCTTGGCACCTGCCCTACTCGAGTAAGCTCCTCGACAAGTCCCGAAGCCTCAACATTCCCTCTGCCCTTCAACACCAACACCGGCGATCAGGTCAACCCAACCAACGCCGAGAGCCCTACCTCCTTTCGCCATCACTTGAACCATGTCGACGATCACTAGTACGGCTCTCCAGAGCTCACAGGCGTATGTTTCTCTCTCCTTCTCCTCCCCTCAATCCACACCCTCCCATCCTGCTGCTCCCCACACGTCCCACGATGGAAAACCACAAAACTTACACTCAGGACGAGCGATTCGACCGATTTTTTAGCCCAATCCTGCCGGCTTCCTTCTCCGCCAACCAGCCAAAGACCATCCGTCTCTACCCGTTATCTAATTATACTTTCGGTACCAAGGAGAACCAACCGGAAGAAGACCCCTCTGTCCTCGCCCGTCTGCAACGCCTACAAGAACACTACGAGCAGTATGGTATGCGACGCACCTGTGAAGGTATCCTCGTTTGCCACGAGCACTGTCATCCGCACATCCTCATGCTTCAAATTGCCAATGCCTTCTTCAAGTTGTATGTTTGCATTTCCACTTGGTTCCCGCTGCCATTCTTGCTGCTGATGGGGAGTATGTGATTGTTAGGCCAGGCGATTACCTCCACCATCACGAGAGCGAGCTGGAAGGGTTTAAGTCTCGTCTGAACGAACGCCTTGCTCCGGTCGGCAGCCAATTTTCCGGCGAGGGTGTTAATGATGAATGGGAGATTGGTGATACTCTCGCTCAGTGGTGGAGGCCAAACTTTGAGACATTCATGTACCCTTTTATCCCGGCGCATGTCACCAGGCCTAAAGAGTGCAAGAAGCTATATTTTATCCAGCTTCCCAGAAGCAGTTCCGTCTCACCCTTCCATCTTTTAGAATACCTTGCTGACAATGCGATGATGCATGGGGTGATAGAAGTACTATCGGTTCCGAAAAACATGAAATTATTGGCTGTACCGCTTTTCGAGTTGTACGATAATACCGCGCGTTACGGACCCCAGCTTTCTGCGATCCCCCACCTACTTAGCAGATACAACTTTGAGTTCGTTGATGAGAACGGAAAGGTTGTTGCGGTCACCCCCGGTGGTGGTCCCGACGGGGAGCCGCAAACAAAGGTCCTTGCGGGGGGGGAGGAGAACGGGGATATCAAAACCGAATAGAATAAGTTAATTGGTGGGGTTCACTAGTGAGCAGATACAACTGTAGTCTCTAGTTTCTTAACTCTTTGTCTCTGGGCCCTTTCAACGTGTATCGACCGGTTTTTTTCTTTTTCTTTCCTTTTTCTTTTACCTTGGTATTTCTTTTTCGATGAGATGGTGACTTGTATTTTTAATGAGGTAAAATGACAATCTATACGGGCTTACATGGCTTCTTATATCTTGGGCACCGCCCCAAGTGTTGTACATTTCTACTCAATCTAAACAAAAGTAATCTTACATGGCTTCTTATATCTTGGGCACCACCCCAAGTGTTGTACATTTCTACTCAATCTAAACAAAAGTAATCTATTCATACATCCTGTTGCCATTACTGTTATTACTGATATGAGAAAACACCGTGAAAAAACTTTCTGCTCGCCACCGTGAAAACAATCCATTACGCCGTGCCAGTAATCCTAGGGAACACCTTATTACAAGATAACAACCAAGAAGAGAAGGAATATCAGAACCACAATGAGAATCGCGATGCAGCAACTGCTAGCAGTATCTATATCTAACGTCAGCTCCTAAAACCTCCATCCCACTGGGGGGGAAGGGGAACAAGCCTTCATTCTTCCTTATAAAAGTGTTCAAATCCCTAACTCCCTTCTTAAGCTTATGCTCCACCCGATCCACATCCCCATCCAGCGCACCGAGAACTTCAGTCTGCTCCTCCAACTCCCTGTTCATAACATTCGCCTGCTCCCTCAGGTTGACCACGGTCCTCGAAACCCCCTCCAGCATCTCATCCTGGTCATGGATGATTTCCTGCTGATATTGCATCTCGTAGCCACTCCACCCACCCTCTTCATCTCCCCCGTCATCCATAACTCCCGTCGCTGTAGCTCCCGCATTCTGCCGCGAGGGCAAAGATGACGTGGCATTTATTTCTTCCCGCATATCGCCAACTTCGCCTTCCACCTCATCCACGAAACGTCGTCGGCGGACGACCTCTGGAACGTCCAGGCCGAATTTGTACGGGTCCGCTTCCATCTGTCGGACGGTTGCATGAAGGTCACTGAGGTCCGTGCTTATTTCATCTAGCAGCGTTATGAGTTCTGCTTGTGCGGAGAGGAGTTCCGGAGAGGGGGGTGCTGTCGGAGCATGGAGGAGGGCGCGGATGCGAAGGTAGCTGCTGAAGGAGGTTCGGGCGGATTCGAGGAGGTTGGCGAGTTCGCTGGGGGGTTATTAGCAATGCGGAAGGGGAAAAGGGTGGGTAACTGGGGAGAGAAGCGGTACTTTTGAAACTGTATGAAAGGGTCCGTATCTGCTGTTGAGGACATCATGGTGGTGGGCTAACACAGTAACTGGAGTTCTGGAGCTCGGAGCTTTTGAAACTGGTGATTGATTTGGTATCAGAGTTGACGTTTCAAGAGATTAGATTGATTAGATGGATGCGATTAGATTGTGGCCACTGTCCGAAAATAGGGATCTGCAAAATACCATTTTGATACCTCTGGTCTCCCATGAGTACTAGTATGACTTGGATTGATTTCCGCAAGATCCGGGCCACCAATGCCTCAGCAACTGTTTGAATTCTTAGGTATTTTGGATATTTGATATATTTTTAACGTATTGAGCCAAATCATTGATAGATATTATATTGTAGCGGTTTTAGGGCCTTCCTTCAACCTCCGAACCCTAAAGGACCAATCGGAACTTTTGTTGAAACATTTACTAAGGACCCAAATCTACCTCGGTCAGCGCACAATCCAGAACGTCAAAGTTCGGCATCTCACTGTTCATTTCCATCTCGCATTGAGACCCCCGCCATCAAAATCTCTAAAAGCCTCCCCCTCCTTCCCCTCCACTACCACCAACAAACCCACCACTCCCCCAAACCCAATGGCGGCTGCACGACTTGCACGCAGTGCCCTCACCTCGTCGCTGCGCAGGAACGTTATCGTTCCTCGAAAGTTCCCTAGCATCACTAGGTCGCTGGCATCCCCGGCGCCTGTCCTTATACCCGGAATTACCACACAATCAACTACTCTTTCGAATGGATTGACGGTGAGAAATAGCCTTGAATCTGAAGAGGCGTTTTTGGGTGGAATGACTGATTTTTTTCCTCTCCGCCTTCTAATTAGATCGCTACGGAGCACTCGCCATATGCTCAGACTGCGACTGTTGGAGTTTTCATCGATGCTGGGAGCAGGGCGGAGACTGATAAGACCAACGGAACTGCGCATTTCTTGGAACACCTTGCTTTTAAAGTATGAGATTACATCCTGTGTTCGGTGATATCCATGGATGGACTGCTAAAGGGTTTTTTTCTCTTCTTGTAGGGAACCAAGAGCCGAACCCAGAGTCAGTTAGAGCTCGAGATTGAGGACATGGGTGGCCACCTGAATGCCTACACCTCAGTACGTTTTTATCAACCCAGGTGCACCATCTCCCATATTTCAGTTCTTAACGAGTAGCTATCAATATAGCGCGAGAACACAGTCTACTACGCTAAATCCCTCAAGAATGATGTCGGGAGGTCGGTAGAGATCCTCGCCGACATTCTCCAAAATTCCAAACTGGATGAATCGGCCATCGAGCGTGAGCGCGATGTAATTCTCCGTGAGCAGGAGGAGGTCGACAAGCAACTCGAGGAGGTCGTCTTCGATCACCTTCACGCCACGGCATTCCAAGGTCAACCACTCGGCCGCACCATCCTCGGTCCAAAGGAAAACATCTTGACGATAAGTAAGGGGGACTTGATCGACTACATCTCTACCAACTACAAGGCTGACCGTATGGTCCTTGCCGGTGCCGGCGGAATCCCTCATGAAACTCTTGTCGCACTTGCCGAAAAGCACTTTTCCGGCGTCAAGCCGAGTGAGAACCCTGTGACCCCGGGATCTGCACGTGGTCCGAAGCCTGAATTCATCGGATCGGAAGTCCGCTTGAGAGATGATACTATTCCTACCGCTCATATTGCCATTGCCGTCGAGGGAGTCAGCTGGAAGGACCCTCACTACTTCACTGCGTTGGTTGCTCAGGCTATCATTGGCAATTGGGACAGAGCCATGAGTAATGCCCCATACTTGGGCAGCAAGCTTTCTTCCTTCGTGCACAAACACCAATTGGCCAATTCGTTCATGAGCTTCAGCACTTCATACTCTGACACTGGGTAATTTCACTCCCCATTCATCCCATTCCACTATAGATCGCTAACTCGCACACACAGACTCTGGGGGATCTACCTAGTCACCGACAAAGTTACTAGAATCGATGATCTTGTACACTTTGCCCTTCGCGAGTGGTCCCGCCTCGCTCAAACTGTGACAGAGTCTGAAGTCGAGCGTGCGAAAGCCCAACTCAAGGCATCACTCCTTCTCTCTCTCGACGGCACCACCGCCATCGCTGAGGACATTGGTCGTCAGATCGTCACCACCGGCCGGAGAATGAACCCTGCCGAGGTCGAGAGGGTTGTTGGTAAAATCACCGAACAGGACGTTATTGACTTTGCCCAGCGCAAGATTTGGGATCAGGATGTTGCTATTAGTGCGTTGGGTAGTATTGAAGGGGTATGTTTTTTCTTCTTTCCTTTTTACATTGTGTTTACGCTTGCGCTAAAATTTGCCTAGCTGTTGGATTACCAACGCGTTCGCAACGATACTAGCCGCAACTTTTAAGCTGCTGGCGGGGGCGACGGGGAGGAGTTGGGTTGGTAGATAGAATAGAGGTTTGTGCAGGTTTGGGGGAAATGATGGATGATCCGTGAAATCACCAAACGAAAAAAGAAAAAAAAATGCAGTTGGGGTTCATTCACCGATGTACAGTACACCTACCCTTCTATATCCCCAGAATTTCTTTTTTCTTCCTTCAGCATTTGGTTTTTCATCATACTTCCCTTTCTTTCTCTTTCTCTCAAACAAAATGGAAGGACAAACGTAACTTTAAGGTGTGAAATAAAAAAAGATGAAGATCAAAAACGTTGCGAAAAGTGACCATCCCAATCAGTCAATCAATCCATTCATTTATCCATTAGCCGATGCACAATGGAGTAAGTGCCGGGCGATTGGTAACAAATAGGCAATTCTATATTGGTCCAAGACATACAAATATAATATATACAGAAACAGGGGGAAGGAAGGGAAAAGTGGGACTACAGCGGAGGTTCGGGTTATACAGCACCATTATAGTAAACCTTCCTAACATCCACCAATTTCTTTCCCCGACCGCGAGCGATAGTCTCGGGCAACTTCTGACTCCTGAGGGCTTGAATGGTAGCCTTACAGACATTCATCGGATTCCTGCTGCGACTAACTTTCGCCGAGAGGTCCGATAATCCCAGACACTTGGCTATCTCAAATATGTACTGGGAAGTGCGCAATCCGAATCCTGAGCCATCCACTCAACTCGCATTAGTTCCCGCCCATAGCACCAAAGAAACGAGGGAAAGAAAGAAAGAGAAAACCAACCCGGCGGTCGACTAAAAAGCTTCAACTCCACCGCCCCGACTTTAATATCCAGATTCCCGAAGATGGTACGATCCTCATACCTAGGCACGGGCATCATATTCCGAATAGCCATGTATGTAGCGATGCGCTGAGCCTCGGAATGCTCGACACTCTTCCCCTCGCCGATGCCGACAAGGCCGTTGCCATTCCCGGCCACGGAGAGGCAGTATATCTTGCGGATCTTGCCCATGTGCGTCTGATTCACGACGCTGTGGGAGACGAGGATCTTGGTCCTTAGCCGCCTAATCTCGGCGACGGAGAAGCCGGTCTTGAGCGAGACCTCGCGCATCCAGGGTGGGTCGCCCGTGGCGGAGCTGGCAGTGGCGGTTGAGGAAGAGGCCGAGGGCGTGAGCAGGTGATCGAGTCTCGGGAGCGGTTGGAGGGGGTGACCGGGCGTGTAGATTTGCGGGCCCCAGGGGGAGTCCAGGATTGGGTCGAGGGTGGAGAGGTCGTCAAAGTATTGTAGCTTCATGGGGTCGTGGTCCGGTTGTCGGCGGCGGTTGTGGAAATGCGCGGGGTCGATGGCGGACTCCCCCTCTAGGAGGGAGGCTACTTGGTCGGCTGTGTAGTATTTCGACAGCTCGGATATTTCGCCAGAGGTGTAGGGGGTTGGTGGAGGTGTTGTGTAGGATTCCGGTTCGGCTTTCAGCCTGCGCCGGTTACGGTAGGGGTTTGGTGGGGTTGTGGTCAATTGGCGGGCCCCCCGGGGGGGTATTTGGAGGAGGAGGCGACGTAGGGGGCGGACCGCGTTCATTTTGGTATGGAAGTGGTGGTGGTGGGGGGGAGGAGATGTTTGGCGGGGTGGATTGAGGTCAAGTTTTTGGCTGGAATGATAGTCGGGTGTTCGCTCGCGGTTGTTAGGGTTGTAGGGTAACCCCAAGTTTCTCTATCGTAGCAGGCGGCCAGGTTTTCATTTTTCCTCTATTGACAACGATAAATCGCCAGGCAAATTATAATTACATTACAAGTGCTGCAATTATTGCAAGTACCGTACTGGGATAGTACATCCGAAGAAAATCGCAAAATGATCGTCAAGCCCAAAGCTAGAGATTGTAATTCTACATAAGCCCTTGAAAAACTATAAGGGATGAAGAGAAACCTTTTCCCCAAACGCCCTGCAATGGATTCCGTATACCGGGAGAAGAGCCGCCGGACACTGAAAATTTAAAGAAGGTTTATATAAAAAAAAAATAAAAAGAGAGAGGGAGGGGAGCTGCAGGGTATTCTACGAGTGGACAAGTGGCACACCGTCCAAAAGTTTTAACGAGAGAACCTCCCACGTTTACTAGGGTTCCCGCGATTAATATTGTCAGTATAGCGCTTGCGCTGCATGCCCAGCTCTGGACAGGCAGCGCGGACATGGCCGGGTTTCCCACACTCGAAACACTTCCCGCCTCCGCCGACAGGGCCCGAAGTAGATGGGGGGCCACTGCCGGAGATAGAGTGCAGTTTCTTTAATATCTTTTCATCACTGTCCCTCTTTCTGGCCTTGGCCTTCTTCTCCTGCCTGTCCCTGGAAGAGTCGCTGTCAGAGTCGTCACTGGAAGAGGAGGAAGAAGAGTCGTCAGAAATCCCTTGATCTGGCTTTTTGGGAGTATCCTGTTGTATATCGCCGTTAGCCCATTTCCGCCCCATCTACCCGCACCCCCACGGCGCAGGAAGGAAAGAAGGGGAACAAACCTCAACCTTAACCCCATACTTTCCGAACTTCATCCTTCCACCAGTCCCCTTCTCCTCCTCTTTCTCATCATCATCATCATCATCGCCATACCCCCCCTCACCAACCAAGTCCCCATACCCAACTGTGACAACCCTAACCGACGCCTGAGGGGCCTTTCGGATAATGCTCAGCTCCCACCGAGTCTCCGCGTCCTCGCGAGTACTTGCTCCCGAGCGATCTCTAGTAGCCAGGAGCGCGGCCTCGCGCTTTGCGTTCTCCTCTTCAATCGCTCTTTGAACCTCCGCGTGGGATTTACTTCCTGGCACGGAGGCGTTTCTCTGCATGAACTAGATTGAAAAGCGCCAGAGGTTAGCTAGAAAGAGGGATTTTTTTTGAAGGGGGTTGGTTGATCCGGTACATTCATGGTGAGTAGTCTTGACGACATTGGTTTTGCCTTGACGATCGGCCGCGGGGTGGGCCCGCCTTTGGGGGCTTTGGATACCATTTTTGGCGGCTGCGGTGTTGCTGTGGTGTATACAAGTAGTCAGGATGGTGATGGTGGGTTTGGCAGAAGGCCAGGAAGGTTAAAAGGCGAAGGCGAGTTGAAAGGTGTTTGATTACGTAAGTTGTCTTGATTTGGCAAACGGGATGCTCCGGCGGTGTTGGGTTTGAGCTGGAATACGAGTTCAATGTACGAGTACCGGTACATCTTGTGAGATAGAAGGGCTAGTTGGAATAAATGATAGCTTAATACTAATATGGTCGCGATTTCTAGATTCTGTATGGCGATATTGATTTGCCTGATGGGAGAAGGTGAAATTTCTGGGCCATTGCCATTATTCTAGTATCATAGCTTGCAGCTGAAAGCTCTCTAGCTTTCTGAAGAACAGTTTTCTCCTATCATAATTATGTAGTCTCGTACCCGCGAGACTTTTCCTCTAGATTACAGGAACTGCTTGCGTGGCATTATCGGGTTCTTGTCTCTGTGATTTGCATCCAGTACTTGAGTAAATGAAGTTCGGTACATTACCAATGCACCTTCTGTCGGAAAACTGCTACGTTATTATTAATTCGATCTCACTACATCTCCTGGCACTCGCTCCCTTTGAGGTTTGTAACACTGTACTCGTGCCAGTGACCTACGGTATTTGGCACGGTCCACCATGGCTAGCAAAGATTGGTTCCCATCCTGATAAAACTCTGACGGTCAAGTGCTCGTAGGTGTTTGGTGAGAACACTCAATTCCTCCCTCGACTGTCGACTCCGGAAACAAAACGTTGATTCAAATTAGGTGGGGTTTTGAGGAAAGGTGTCATGGACAGGCCCACTCAGATTCAGTCTCTGATACGGCATTGTTGGCCGCTGCTCGCTCCAAACAAGCTCGCCGCCACTGTAAAGTAGGGATAATATCATAGATTCCACGGTTCGTTTTATCAACCGGTAATTTACCAGGTAATGATCGCGCGTGGGGGTATTCCGCCACACTGGTCACTCGCCAAACCTCAACCTGGCCAGCTTGAAGCGGAGCCATCACGTACGGTAGATGTTGCCATTCCATGACCCACCCGATCTTTGCTTACTGGCAAGATACTGTACTTCCAGGGGCTGAGTACCGGTACCGGTACCCCACGATCCGAACATCTCCAAACCTCCTCATATCCAACCCGCTGTCCAGCGCTCGCCCGTAGGGTGGGGCGGTTGCGTAGGAGACAGTGAACTCGCCACAATACAGATACGGTACCGGTCTGATACCAGGAATTTTTTGTATGGTACGGGGCGCTCATCCCTACCGTAACCCTCTCCCACCGTAGAGGCACAGTATGATACCATGTTCCTCAATAGAAGTAGAGCGCCACCCCCTTGCTGAGTTGTCAGTTGTCTCGGGGTGGGCACATGACCCACTGAGCTGCTACAAAAGTGAGCTACCTCCAGCAGACGTTGGAAAAGCTTAGAAAAAGTCACTCCTCGACAGCAGAGCTAGCAATAACTTCCAGAAGCTTTCATTCCTCACTCGTCTTGTCTTCTCTGCGGCGACTCTGCGTATACTCACAACATGGGCCAATCCCAGAGCACCCGCCGTCCCGAGCCAGGCGCAACCTACCGTGCAAAGGCAGCATCAGAAGCTCAAGCACAAATCGACGCGTCACGCAAAGCCAAAGCAGGTAGCCACCAACTCCCCCAACCTCCGTACAAAAACTCCCCCAAACTAATAAGTCATTAGCATCTAGAAACTCCGACCACCGGAGCGCAAGGGCCCACTCCATTGAGGCGCAAATGCACGGGAAAAAGATGAATGAATACCACGCCCTAGCCAGCAGCGAGGTATTCCGATACCACAACCCAAAGTACCCCTCCACCGCCTTCTCGTTCTTCGGCGCTCTGTTCTCGCTCGTCAAGACCCCGCCGAATGATCTGTCGCAATTGGATTTGCATGGACAGCGCGTGGCTGAGGCTGTTCCGATGGTCAAGGACCACTTGAGGATGTGCCGGAAAGAAGGGATCAAGAGGACTCTGGTTATTACAGGGAGGGGCGTGCATAGCCTTGGGGGCGTTCCAAGGATTAAGCCGGAGGTTGAAAGGCTGTTGGATGATATGGGGGTTAGGTACTGGAGCAGGGCAGAGGGGGGGGCTTTTATGGTTGAGTGTGGAAGGGAGGAAGGTGGGGGGATTGTGGGGTGGATTTGGAGGGGGATATTTGGGTAGAGGAGTTTATCGCGGAGGGGAGACAGCCCCCCAGGCCACCTCCTCACCAGGACAACCAAACCCAAAAAAGAAACCTTTCTCCAGCGGTTCACTTAGGTGAACTGCGTAGCAACCGCGCTGATCGCCGCTCGATTCCCCATATAAAACCCACCAATAAGTATCTGTCCAGGTGTCCTCGGATATTGTCTGTATCGATAATTGCGCGGGCGTACCAAAGTTAGTGAGATATTTTGATGGTGTGGGGGCTACTTGATTTCTTGTTTTGCCAAGACCTGGCTTTATGTGATATGATAGATAGGTGGAGAATTCATCTTTATGACATTGCGTGGAGGGAAGGGCATCGCCGTGAAGCTACCAAACACTACGAGTGACACGATGTGAAGACGTCTATAACTTATGATACAGCTCTCTTGGAACACTCAAGCCACCACCCCCTTTTCTTCCTGTTGTAATTCTTGTTTGAAGTTGTACTTGCTTGATTGCGGTCTACCGGGTCCTATTTATCTCACAACGATACTACACAACATAGTGAAGAGAAGGTAAACTCGAGCGACGAAACCAAACAAGTACTACAATAGAGTTCCCAAGTAAACTCTTGTAGTCAGCTGTGTAATAATAAAAAGGGTACACATGTATGATAGAAAAGGGAGTATTTAAAAGACTCGATTGGCAACGGGTGTATGAGAAATTGGGTAAAGAAGAACCCAAGCGATACAAGAAATTTGGATGATTTGGGGGGGGGGACCATTGAGATAACGATCTAAAGGTTTGACATGTGCGCTGACCTGTCGATCCGCATAGGGAGGGTTGTCTGCTGGGCCTTTGTTCCTCTTTGATAGGAGGGCATCTATGATACAAGCAGTGGGTGGAGGGGGATGTGTCGGGTCTAATCGTTGGATATCGTAATAAAACCGCCAGAAATCCTTGGAAGGGGCACTGAGGGCTCGGGTGGCTCGGGGGGGAAAGGGTTATTATGTTGATTGTGGACTTGTTATGTACATATCGAGAATCGGATCGGTCTGCCCCTGTAGCGACTTTGTAATTCCCGTGGAGATATTCCTGGTGGTCCACTGGAGCCGTGTTTGGGGAATTTTTGGTGTTAGCTGTGTCGAGATTGACGGCGTTCTGGAAGCATCCTCACGACCCCCACGTGCCCACTCTCGGCAGCCCACAAGAACGGTGTTCGGCCGTGCGGGGTGTCAGCTGTGTTAGGATTGACGTCGTTCCGTTCTAGCAGCATCCTCACGACACCCTCGTGCCCGTACCGGGAGGCCCACGAGAGCGGTGTTCGTCCATGCAGGGTGTCAGTTGTGTTGGGATTGACGTCGTTCCGCTCCAGCAGTATCCTCACAGCCCCGTCATGCCCATACTCAGCAGCTAGCGAGAGCGGCGTTTGGCCATTTGAGGTGTCAGTTGTGTTGGGATTGACGCCGTTCCGTTCTAGCAGCATCCTCACGACACCCTCGTGCCCGTACCGGGAAGCCCACGAGAGCGGTGTTCGCCCATGCAGGGTGTTAGTTGTGTTGGGATTGACGTCGTTCCGTTCAAGTAGCATCCTCACGACCCCTTCATGCCTATACATAGCAGCTTGTGAAAGCGGTGTTTGGTTGAATTTGGAGTCGGCTGCGTTGGGATTGATGTCGCTGTGTTCTAGCAGCATCTTCACGACACTCTCGTTCCCGTACCTGGCAGCCCACGAGAGCGGCGTTTGGCCATATTGGGTGTCAGCTGTGTTGGGGTTGACGTCGTCCCGTTCCAGCAGTATCCTAACGGCTCCCTCATGCCTATTCCTAGCAGCCCACAAGAGCGGTGTTCGGCCATATTTGGTGTCAGCTATGTTAGGGTTGACGTCGTCCCGTTCCAGAAGTATCCTTACAACCCCCTGGTGCCCTCTTCTGGCAGCCCAGGCGATGGCTGTGTTACTATGGAAATCAGTTGCCTGCGCATCCCATTTATTGGCCTCCAACAAAGCAATTATTATTTCCTCGCATCCGAGGAATGCAGCACCGTGAAGCCCGGTAAATCCACTAGGAGTGTCTTCACGATCGAAAGGCAGTTCCCAATAGCCCAACCTATGCAATAATAGCAGCTTCGAAGATATGTGTTTATCGTATCTGTTGAGTACTTTTAATGCGAGTTTTTTCACACCTTCGGTGGTTTCCTGTCTCGCATGTTCACCCCAGTAACAAGAAGCATAGTTCACAAAAGGGATGGTTGGTGGGGCCGAACGAAGAGCAGGCGGGGCGCCCCTGACTTGCCGGAAGTTGAGGTAGGTCAAACAGACCTTAGCAATCGTCGAGTGTGGCTTAAGGAACAAGTTGGGATTATGGGAGAGGTACTCCTGCAGAGTGTAGTGAATAAGGCGCAAGGTAGATGAGGACTTTTCGACTGTGACAAGGCCCAGAGAGCATGCAAGCAGGGTTTGCAGAGCAGGAATATTTCGAATATTCAAGTCGATAGATCCTTCCTCTACCCCTAGGGCGTGGCACAACTCGTCAACATGTAATGGACGCTCCGCATGTGATACCCACATTAGAACATTCATGCCGAGCTTTGATCTACTTCCTTGCTGTGCCTTCACTCGCGATAGGGTTGCGGCGTAGGCATCGCCCAGACCCTCCCCTTTGGTCATCTCGTCCAGCTTTTTTCTTCTCTGGTGGAGAGTAATCTCACCCAAGATTGCGTCAATGTTTAGAGAAACGAGAAGGAAACTAGAACCTATCGTTAGTGAATAATAACTCACACATATATTAGGAATACATTTTCTATGCTTACATTTCTGAGATCTTCTCTGGAATGACTCTCATAATATCGGCCCGCAATTCGTCGTCCATTGCATTGGGGTCAGTGTCACCATCCAGCCTCATCTCCAGATAACTCTTGATATCATTCTGAGTAGGACTAATAGGTATTTTAACCGCCTTGCGAAATTGTGTCACGATTTCATCGTTGATATGGGGCCTCCCGGTAAGGAATATTCGCGCGTTTGGTGACACCCGGACGATTTCTCGCAGTGACTCGAGGAGTTCTCGTCGGTGCTTTGGAGTGGATTCGTCCAGAGCATCGATGCATATAAATACCCGCTGTAATGATGTAATGCTCTTCTTCAGAATTTCGACCAGATCGGGTGTTAAGAGACTCCGGCCACCAAACTCTCTTTTGGCCTTCTCAAAAGCCTCCCGTATATCCTCCGGGATTTCTCCTCTGCTGGCAAGTTGCTTGAGGATGGCGCCCAACATACTTGTGATGGATTGTTCCTGTTGGGCGAGGAAATCGCAGTAGAGACCCACAACGGCAACGTCTTTCCCCCCGGCCTGATCGCACAGAGTAATCAATTACAAGGGAGCTATTATTTGATGGTTAGTGAAATCTGCATTATATTTCTCCAGACAAGAGGGTTTCCTACCTTAGACATGTTTTCCCCACCCCTGGGTTCCCAGAACAGAATAACACTTGCTCACCGCAACCATCTTCCGCATCCCTCCATTTTCTAAACTCGTTGAGTTCTAGTACCCAGTTCCCCACACCCTTGAACCGTCCAGCCCGCACACCATGGTGCCGTTGCTGTGGTTCAAGTGGCGATAGCCACTGTAGGATTTGATGTCTCTCGGAGCCTGCTTCTATGACCAAGTTGACAACTCCGTTCTGGTTGTAGTTCAACACATTGAAAGAGTTGATATTGCCGGTGACTTGCTGGTGCCCTGACGACATTTGTGCTCTACGAGTAGTTTATTACCCGAATTCTCGTTTCGGAGAGAGGTAGAGAGGGATGGCTTGGAATGAGAATCTAACTCCTCTCGGAGTTTGAGCAAATCTCGAGTACCTGAGGAAAGCGGGGCGGTAAGGCTCTGGTGTTTCACAGGTATGCGCTGGTCGAATTGTTGGTCATGGTCAACCGGGATCGAATATTTGAACGGAAAATGCCATTTACCTGCATTTCACCTAGCATCCCTGTTTTTCTCGCTCGTCTTTGCTAAGAATACCTTCGCCGGCCGATATTTTGCCGGAGTCCACCGAATATTCGCTTCCCGGAGGTATTCTTGGCAAAGAAGAGTGAGTACGGTACGCGAGCACATTACTATACGAGTAGAGTACGAGGCTGGCGGCAAAAACGGCGAGCCGTGTAAGGTTTTTCTACTGAAAACAGCTATATTCACGACCTTCCAGCCACGAATCTGGTGAAGCGGTCCAAACCGAAACCTCGCCTATGTAATAATCCCTGGATTTTACTTTCGAACTCTGTATCTAATTAGGCTGGCCGGGGAATTTCCAAGAGAGACATGGTGAGTGCATTGGTCTCGGCGCATTTTCTAACGATTTCGCATGTGGAACGGTAAGGATTGGCGTCGGTTTCAATTCCAACTTTACCATAACCGGTATTGCATGCTAAAGTAGCCAATAGTTCTTTCGGAACCTGGGGAGGTACGGTATTTGAGGCAAAAATATCAAATTTTCTAATTTTTTACAGTCTCAGAATGTATCACGCAGAAAGCGTGAAGAGCGATAACATGGTTTGAGTTGTCACATGCCATTCTGCTCACTGTTTTTGTCACCACTCTCGTACCGTACCGGTGTGGAGTGGGGGACTGAGTTGAAAGGGCATTGTTCTGAGAGTCATGAGGTTTTTACTCCATGGAATTTCCTGTCTTTGTGGATGCCTTGGCATGCAGAATTTCCTGTATTTGAGCTGGGAACCTTCCTGTATAGTTGGACAAACTCAACCACCTTAACAAGTATCAGTCCTTTCATATCCCTCTAAAATCCGGAAAAGTCAGGTAATTTCAGGGGTTCCCCCCCAAAGCATGGGCAGGATCTTCGGCTCTCTAACAAGCCTCCATTTCTATATGCCCCGGGATATACAATTGTCAGAATTTCTCGTTCTTCCCGTAACCCGACACAGGAAACCCATCATGACTTATCACTCGGCTCCCAGGAGGGTTTGAATGGCAAGTTTATGAGTGGGTTTGCTACGATACTGTGGGGGGGGGGGGAAGAGGGTGTGGTGCCGGGAGGGATGCTGTTATTTACGGGATGTGATAGGAACTGGCCTTAAATACATGGTGAAGTCCCCCTCCAGGCCTTCAATATGCAGACTACCTACTTTTGTCTTGGTCTGTGCCGTGGCCATCTACGAGTCTAGCGGCACAATAGCATGAGGTAACTCACCATAAACTTACCAGGCACCGTTAGCCGTGGCAATAATAGCTATCGCAAACACGAGAAGGTTTGCAGGAAGGTAAAGAGAAGGACCGGGAGCAAATACGGGAATATGGATCCTAGTTAAGGGGGGGTTAGGAGAGGCATCGGGGTCAGCAACTGTCCATTTATAGGTTGCACAGGGAGCTCCAGCGTTAGATCCCAGAAAAAAATATGTAACTACCCGGCATCTAAAAACTTTTGGCATAAAAACGCCTTAACAAAATTTAATACCCCTGATGTGCTCATTTCTTTGGATAACTAGAGATCTTGTCGCGGGAAATGGGTGGTAAGTGTTTGTGATTTGTATTCTCCTATTTGTTCCTCATCCTTCAGGGTTCTGGCGGAGATACCACGCTTGACCTGACTTGCGATACATGTTAAATTTCTAGTGTAGTGAAGTGGAATGGGGAAGACATGTAGGGGAAAGGTGACTTAGGAGAGTGTTGTGAGGCATTACAATTCAAACTGACTATACCTATCACCATACAGGTATCTGGCGCCATTCTGCCATCTACCTTTGTGGGATGGTTCGAGCGGCCCAAAAGATAACCCTGTAGCATAACTTTTTTCCTGACTTATGATAGCTTACGTTTTTCGCGACATTGCGCCAGAAATTTGAGTCGGATTGTAGCGACGGGGGAGGGGTGGGATCTGAGAAGATCACCTCAATCCAAACACGGTTTTGTCTACCGCGCATTTACTCTGATGTTACCGTGCACATAAGCGCTATAGTAGTACGCGCGTCAACCGTGGGACGATTCTGCCGTCGGGATGGCGAGGAGGATAAAATACTGACTGCGGCTAAGTTTCTAATAGCGGCTGAGGCCCTTTTATCTGGGATTGATCGGAGGAGTAGCTGGGTAGACCGGTAGGAACCGCGGTGAGAGCGGGCTCCCGCGGCCAAAATCATTGGCCGTGGGGGGGGGGGGGTATAGTACGGATTAGCTGGTGGATAAGGGAGCAGTAATATCATGCAGATGAATCATTGACCGGTCTTGGCCCAGCTGTGGTATCATACCACACAAATGGACTCACGGGGAGAAATACTTCCTACCCGTAGGAACAACTTGCATCTGGAAAATGTACTGTACCATGCACCACCCCCCGCGGCCTCTCCTCGCTTTCTGCCGGGTGAGAAAAGTAAAGTCGAATGCAGAATTTCCATGAAAGGCATTTCTTCCATCAATTCCATGCGCAAAGTATCCTTTAGCACATGCCGGATCTTAGATCCTAGCCATTCGTGCTCGCTCGCATGACTCACAGGCTCGAGCGATTCGCCGCTGGACCAGACCAAGTCCCTCCCATTCTCACGTGTAACTGACACCGCGCGATACAATAAGTCCGGTTACGAGAACGGATAAGTTTAAACTAGATATCTGGTGTGTGCGACGCAGTATAAAATACCGAATACTGGACTGAATCAAGTGAAAAGGAAAAGGAAAAGAAAAACTCTACTTTTATTCTGTCTTACTCCCTACACATTTTTACTGTTTTTCTCTCTCGGTTCGGTCCGGTGTTGGTCATGGTATACTTTGTTGCGCACGGCTGATATATCCCATCATCGCGCCGTCGACTACGGTAAGGTATCATAGCTTTGTGTAAGCTTACTGAACACCGGGGGCATCTGCTGATGGTAGGTGGAGGGAGATGTGTTGGGGCTTATCTTTGGATACTAGAACCTGTGGACTTTCTTGGGTGCGGCTCGGACGATTCGGGGGGACCAGGGCACTGCTAATTGTAGGCTTGCTACACACCCGAGAACCAAATGCGTCCGGTAATGAAGCAACTTCGCAATTCTCGCATGACTATTCCTGACAGCCCACTGGGGCGGTGTTCGACTATTTTTTTTGGGTGTCAGATATGTCGTGATTGATGGCGTTCTAGTATCCTCACGACCCTCTTATGCCTGTACTGAGTAGCTAGAGAGAGCTGGATTCGGCCTTTGGCGTCAGCTACGTTGGGGCTGACGTCGTTCTGACCCAGCAATATCCTCACGACCCCCACGCGCCCCTTTCTTGCAGCCCACGAGAGCGGTGTTCTGCCATGGCGGGTATCAGCTGTGTTGGGATTGACGTCGCCCCGTTCTAGCAGCATCCCGACAACCCCCCCGTGCCCATACTCAGCAGCCAGTGAAAGTGGTGTTTGGCCGTATCTGGTGTCAGTTGCGTTGGGATTGACGTCTTTCCGTTCTAGAAGTATCTTCACAACCCCCCTGTGCCCATACTTAGATTGAAGACTAGAGGGACAAGATAAAAATGCAAGAGATAGAAGACGTGCGAAGACTAACTACTAAACAAAACAAGTAGGAAAAGATCCAGCTTTTATCCTTCAATGCGTGTGAGATATGAAATGCAACTAGAAAACTTTTCCTCCACATGATACATGATAGTGGTAGCGTGGTAACAGAAGTGCATCAGACGATGTTAGTAAAACACTAGTACGAAACATATGAGAAAAGTATAATAGTGAAACGACAATGAACCAATGGCTTAAGCCATACGTCTCAACACCTATATCAAACTAAACCAACTAGTAGGACTTCGAAAATCCACAAACCAGATTGTGAGCCTTACAGTACCATGATTCTGAACCTGAAATAAGTATTTGCCCCCAAATCGGACGGCAACTCGATTTAGTTTCCCGCTTTTAACTTGCTCTTCCCAACATGAAGATATTAGTTAATACCTTAGCAATTATTAATCCCGTCATATCCTCCTTCCAATATCTGGTAAAGTAAGATAATTTCAGGGATTCCCCGCCGCATGGATAAGCAGGAATTTAGCTTCTCCAACGGAGCTCCATTCACATACGCCCCGGGGTATATAAATATCAGGATTTCTTATCCCTTCCGTAGCTTGACCCTCAAGACCCACCACGGGCCGTTCCTCTCCTCCTATCGTGTGGGTTGGCTTCGAACAGCATGTTTGCATAGCGTGCGGCACCACGAAATACAATACGGTATGACTTGCTGGAAATATACTAGATATCGGCGGCGGGGCTGGTATAGAAACGATAATGAAATCTGGAGAAAGCACAAAAGAACGAAGTGGTGAGTGTGGAATCACGATAGATCAAAAGTGGTGATGAACGCGAAAGGAGGAAAAACTCTGACTGACAACCCCACCTCCTAGCTAAGGACAGGGCCGGCGATATATCTCCCAAACTCCCGAAAACTCAATGAACTCCAAAGAAACACACCAAGCTAATGAACCATGATCTCAAACAATCTAGAACCATCCTGATATCTCATGATCCACTATGATCCCTCAAGCCTCTGCCCTAAGCGAACTATCCTATACCTAATAGCATAGAATGTGAAAGAAACGACAAAAACCAAAACCCTATATCCTATGCCTAGTGGTATAGGATGCGAAAGAAAGAAACAGTCTCATACCTCATGCCCGATAACCTCTGATCTGCCTAATCGCATGCCCGAACCACATCCACCAAACCCCATGCCCTATAGGTAATCCAACACTCCCCCTACCTATAGTGCATGCCAAAAACTCAAACAAAACAACTCAACTAACATCTGCGTGCCTAACCATGCCAATCAATCTCAAGAACTTTGTGTGACTCTCTCTTGATAACGCCTTTGTAAATCCATCCGCAACCATCTGTCCCGACTCACAGTATCTCAATACAATCTCACCGCGGGCAACTCGATCACGAATACCATGGTACTTAACGCCGATCGATTTGTGACTTGTTTTAATATGACCATCACCGACATTGGAAATGCAAGCTCGATTGTCGCAGTAAAGTATCGTGGTCAACTGTGGTGGAGTGATGTTAAAATAAGTCGCATGTGATTCGTCAATGGTGTCTGGCTCCTTAGCAGCTGGTTCGCCAATAAGGTGACCAAATCCAATCTCCTCTAACAAGCTGCGGATCCATTCCAACTGTGAAGCAGCATGAGCACAACAAATGTATTCTGCCTCCGCAGTCGATTGTGCACAAGTTGGCTGACGTACGGACCTCCAGGCTATCACCCCCTTGGTTCCTAAATGTGCAGCAAACCCGCTGGTGGACTTCAAGGTAACCGGATCTCCTCCCCAGTCGGAATCCGAATACCCAACCAAGAATCCACCGCGAAACTGAGAACCCGTAAAACCTTGTAGTGAACTAGGAGCAAGATCTCCACCGAACATAAGAACAAGATCCAGAGTTCCACGGATGTAACGGAATACCCGCTTCACGAAAGCCCAATGCTTTTCCGAAGGGTCATGGGAAAACCGTGCTAAAAGGCCAATCGTATATGCCAAATCAGGACGAGTAGTTGTAGTTGCATACATCAGGGACCCAATAGCCTCTTGATATACCTGGCGGTCAAATCGTGTATCGTTTAGACCAGAGGGAAAGATAATCCCCTTTTCAAGTGGTGTAGAAACCGAGCGACATTCACCAAAACCGAACCGTTCCAAAACTGACTCAAGATATGACCGCTGGCTGATGGTAATGGTCCTCTGAGAATGCTGGCGCTCGATTTTCAATCCAATATAGCTGGCTAGATTGCCTGATTCTGTGACCTGAAATCGTGAGCAAAACCGAGACTTAATCTGCTCTACCCTTTGTGGACGATTGCTCGCAAGCAAAACATCGTTAACAAACAACAAAATAATCACAAAGGAGTGTTCCGACCGAGAATAAAGTAAGCCAGAGTCGTAGGTCGTTGCTGTAAATCCAAGAGTAAAGAGGAAAGAGGTAACCGTCTTGTACCATTGCCGGGGTGACTGCTTCAGACCGTAAATGCTTTTCTTCAATAAAATAGCCCAAGACTGCCGATTTCTCTTCGCTGTCTCCTCATCCTTCTGCAGCATAATCTCCCCCTTTTTAAAGTCAAAATCTACCCCTTCTGGCATACGCAAATACACCTCATAACCTTCTTCCAGTGGACTTCCCAAAAATGCGCTACAAACATCCAAACACTCTGCTTCCAAATCCAAACCTGCTATCAAAGTCAACACCAAGTTCACTGTCTCATGCCGCGCAACAGGTGCATAAGTATCGGAATAATCAACTCCGTAGACTTGTCGATTCCCAAGTGCAACCAAACGGCTTTTCAACTTGTCCAACTCCCCCGATGATGTTGTCTTTACTCGGTAGACCCACTTACTCCCAATTGCCTTCCTCTCCGGTGGAATTTCAACTACCTTTCCCAAAGAACTTTTATTGATAGCATCCACCTCTTCCTGCATAGACTTTAACCAATCACTACACTCCTCAGATTCCAAAGCTTGGCGGTAGGTCTTAGGCTCCATAATCACTTGGGTAAAAAATGCACGAGGTGGAGCCTTGGAACGAGAGCGTGTCAGTCGAGGTTGGTCGATATCAGCTGCCTGATAGCCATCTGACCTCTGAAGTGCACGCAGTTCGCGGCTTGCTGACGCAGGCGGCTTGTAAGACTCCTGTAACGGTAGTATGGGTAAAGGAGACTCAGATTCTTCGTCCGAACCATGAACTGAACTAGCTGGACTGGGGGGTTCAGCGGGAATTGGAGAAACAATCTTGGAAATAGGTAGCTGCGGGTTAACCGGAGATGGTAAGATCGGTAAGGTCAACTTGGAAAGGTAATCTCGTTCCTGCTTGAAAGACTCAAATTCGTGAGAGAAGATTTGTGAAACGTCAGTAGCACTCTTCAAGTCCAACAGACCATGATGGCCGATATCAAACTTTTCTCCTTCCCGAAACACAACATCTCTTGTCAAAAACATCCTTCTGGTAACTGGGTTATACACCTTATACTGCTTCTCCGTCAAGCAATACCCAACAAAAACACATTTTTCACTTCTTCCATCTAACTTCTTAGTCTTTTCCGCTGGTACATGAACCATCGCAATGCAACCCCAAACGCGCAAGTGACTTAAATTAGGCACCCTTCCAAACCATCCCTCAAATGGCGTATGAAAATCTCGCTTCAGATTTTCAAAGCCACGTGTAGGAGTTCGGTTCTTGATGTATGTAGCAGTTGCAACAGCCTCTGCCCAAAATGAGTCCGGCAATGCAGACCAAGACATTATGCTCCGGACTCTATCCATAATAGTCCTATTGGCCCTTTCGCTAACGCCATTAGACTGTGGTGTATACGGCCTCGTAACTTGCGCTTGAATACCCTGCTTGCGAAGATAACTAGAAAACTCGTGAGATGTATACTCTCCTCCACCATCGGTTCGGAGCTTAGCGATAAATAGTGGAAGGTCTGTAGCGGTTAAGTCTCCAGGATCTGCTGCCCTCACAGTCCAATGCCTAACAACCATAGCTTCATACTCTTGGAAGACCTTAAAGGCGTCAGACTTTTTCTTCAAAAAATAGGTAACCGTAAAGCGAGTGAAATCGTCGATGAATACGATATAATACTGGCTACCGGAGAGTGATGGTGTTGGAATGCGACCGGAAAGATCTGAGTGGATAAGTTCTAAAGGGCGAGTGGCACGCGCAGTAACCGGTAGTGGTATAAAAGACTTCCTAGCTTGTTTCCCATATAAGCAGTCAATACAGTCACAATCACCAGTCAACCTAGCTGGCATTCCTGAGCACCACCTTGTAAGACTCTTTGTAGCTGCCAGTCCTAGATGTGCTAGCCTCTGATGCCATAAGAGAAAAGACGACGAAGTTGAGGCAAGATAGGTGATAGGAAAGTGCGACTTTCGGACGACGTCTGTTGACAACTCTGGATTCGCAAGCAGAAGAGGGTAAAGATGATCAACCTCCGGAGCTAATCCAACAACTCTTCCATTAGGTCCCCCTTCTCTAAGGTAAAACCCATAGTCCTTTACATGCTCAACATGAATTCCAACTTTTCCCAATTGGGCATGCGAAATCAAGGTCGTTCCAAGTGATGGAACATGTAAAACGTTTCGAACCGTTGCTGAAATAACCACTCCGAAAACGACAAGACTCAATCTGATCATTCCAACTCCTTTTGCTTGTACCAACCGATTATCTGCCACCTCTATCTGACATTCTCCAGCTTCCATCTCTTTATATTCCACAAACAATGACCGATCCCAAGTCATATGCCTTGAACACCCGGTGTCGATAAAACAACTCGAACCTCCTCTTACTATCTGACCAGAATGTTCACCTCCGGAAACCTCACATCCAACCCATGCTGTCGCGCTACTCTCACTTGCTACCACTGTATTACCTCTTTCCCTCACAACTAGCTCTTCACTATCCCAACGACTATTCCTATTCTCCGTAGAAGTCCCTTCCGTTCCTAGTCGGTAGGCTCCACCACCTCTCCTCCGGCACTCAGACCTTTTATGACCTTTCCTATTGCAATTGAAACATGTCAATTCTCCCCTACTTCTCCTAGACTCTCTTCCATCCTGTCCTCCTCCATTACCGGAACCATTCCCGCTTCTTGGTTCCCGGTTTACAGAAACTCTTCGCTGATCCAAAAAGTGATTTTTCTTCGTGGGAACATGCTGGGTAAAGAGGGCAGTATCGGCGGGGAGGGAAAGGATCTTAAGCAAATCGGTCTCATATTCTCTCAACTGTCTCTTCATATCGGCATAAGTGTAATCAACATTACTCCTAATGACGGTTTTAACTGGATTCCACTCATCTGGTACACCATGCATTGCTGCCGTAACTTTTTCCTCTTCCGAGACTGGTGTGCCCTGAATTACTGCGAGATCTGCACACAATGCATCAATTTGCAAGAAGTATGCCTTTACCGTACCACACTCTTTCAAAGAAATTCTAGCCAACTGGCCACGAATGTTTCTTCCACGTTCCTTAACTAAGTCTTTATACTTCGACCGTATCGTTTCCCATAGTTCCGCTGGATCATCAATCGACATGTATTCCAACAGGAGTTCCTCCGAGATACCCAGGCGAATGGTACCAGTAGCACGATTGTAGCGTGTCCAATACCCACGAATTTCGCCATCAATGGCACGCCGGGTAGTATCATTATCCGTATCAGTCGCAGGGGCAGGTTTGCTTTCCTCCCGGGCAACAATACGCCAAACACCATCTCTCTGAAGAGTGGATTTCATCTGGACAGACCATCGCTGGTAATTGTCCTCCGTAACCTTTGCAAATGTAATCGTGGTAGTCGACATGGTAGATCTAAGCGAGGAAACTAATCGTGAATTGGCTGATGGAAAACGCAGTCACAAACAGTAGTGAAGTCAAAAGTAACCAAACGGTAGACGGCAAAAGAGGCAAATTCGAAGAAAACACGAGCGATCGGAGAGTATAACGATCGAAAAACTGCCGTAGAAGAGTGGTGGAGGTAGGCCCGGCGGGGGGTAAATGTTTACTAAGAGGTTTTCTGGTTTGACTGGTTAACTATGATCAACGTATCTCAGACTTGCAAACAGGAGGAATCAGATAACGCGTCTGAATGATCTCTAGCAGTTGTGTGAGCGACGAGGGCTCATAACCTAATGAAATCTGGAGAAAGCACAAAAGGACGAAGTGATGAGTGTGGAATCACGATAGATCAAAAGTGGTGATGAACGCGAAAGGAGGAAAAACTCTGACTGACAACCCCATCTCCTAGCTAAGGACAGGGCCGGCGATATATCTCCCAAACTCCCAAAACTCAACGAACTCCAAAGAAACACACCAAGCTAATGAACCATGATCTCAAACAATCTAGAACCATCCTGATATCTCATGATCCACTATGATCCCTCAAGCCTCTGCCCTAAGCGAACTATCCTATGCCTAATAGCATAGAATGTGAAAGAAACGACAAAAGCCAAAACCCTATATCCTATGCCTAGTGGTATAGGATGCGAAAGAAAGAAACGGTCTCATACCTCATGCCCGATAACCTCTGATCCGCCTAATCACATACCCGAACCACATCCACTAAACCCCATGCCCTATAGGTAATCCAACAAACGACACATTAGTTCCCAATGGATGGAAGGTCGATAGGTAGGGAAGAAAGGAAAATACAGTTCGGGTCCTTCAAACACAATTAACGCCCTCCATCGCGGATAGATAATAATATTTATATAGAAGTTATATATATAACTCTTTTGTCTAACAATGTCCCAATCTGCAGGTTGGCCATCTAAAACCCAGTTGTTAGGAGGGAGCTCGAGTAAGCATTTGCGGCATGGGCTACTATGATACAGCAAAATACACCAATGCTCAACATCAGATTTTGCAGTGCAAGGTACTGTACCCTCCTCCGGCATTGCACCTTACATCTATTCTATGGTATGCAGCGGTAACGTACGGTGTTATTCGAGCACTACCGACATAAGTAGATACAATGTTCAGCCGCGACAGACGTGGAATAACTTGGCCCGATGGGCGTGAGAAACAAAAGGCAGATCAAAAGGGTATATATACAGAGAGAAGGGAGTATAGAAAAGACTCAATCGTCAACGGATATGTGCAAAATTTGTTGGGGAAAAACCCAAGAAATGCGGCAAAGAAATTTGGAAGGGGACAGGATAATTTGATGAAACCATTGAGATAGCGAGACATTTTAAGCAAATGATCCGAAGGCTTGACACGTGCGGTATGACAACTTAACCTGCATATAAGCGAGCTGCCCGGCGGGCTTAGGATTCTGTTTCGTCGAGTTTGTTCCTCTCTGGGAGGGGGCATCCACTAGTAGCAGGCGGAGGTAGATGTGTCGGGTCTTGTCTTTGGGTGTTAGAACTTGTGGGCTGTCTTGGGAGGGGCTCAGGTAGCTTGGGTGGCTCAGAGGCCGGCTAGGCTTGCTACGCATTTGAGGATTATATGCGTCCATTCATGTAGAAACTTCGCAATTCTCGCATAGTTATTCCTGACAGCCCACTGGAGTGGTGTTCGGCTATTTTTGGGGTGTCAGATGTGTCGGGATTGATGGTGTTCTAGTATCCTCACGACCCCCTCATGCCCGTGCTGAGTAGCTAGAGAGAGCGGCGTTCGGCCATCTTTGGTGTCAGCTACGTTGGGATTGACATTCCGTCTCAGCAATACCTTCACGACTCCCTCATGTCCATACTCAGCAGCCAGCGAGAGCGGTGTTCGGCCATCCCAGGCGCCAGCTGTGTGGGGATTGACGTTGGTCTGTTCTAGCAGCATCTTCACGACACCCTCGTGCCTGTACCTGGTAGCCCACGAGAGCGGTGTTCGGCCATGCAGGGTGTCAGTTGTGTTGGGATTGACATCGCTCCGCTCCAGCAGTATCCTCACAACTCTGTCATGTCCATACTCAGCAGCTAGCGAGAGCGGTGTTCGGCCACTTGAGGTGTCAGTTGTGTTGGGATTGACGTCGTTCCGCTCCAGCAGTATCCCCACAACCCCGTCATGTCCATACTCAGCAGCTAGCGAGAGCGGCGTTTGGCCATAACAGGTGTCAGTTGTGTTGGGATTGATGTCGCTCCGTTCTAGCAGCATCCTTACGACACCAACGTGCCCATTCCTGGCAACCCACGAGAGCGGTGCTCGGCCATTCAGGGCGTCAGCTGTGTTGGGATTGGTGTCGTTCCGCTCCAGCAGTATCCTCACAACCCTGTCATGCCCATATTCAGCAGCTAGCGAGAGCGGTGATCGACCATATGAGGTGTCAGTTGTGTTGGGATTGACATCGTTCCGTTCCAGAAGCATCCTCACGACACCCTCGCACCCGTATCGGGAAGCCCGCAAGAGCGGTGTTTGGCCATGCAGGGCGTCAGTTGTGTTGGGATTGACGTCGTTCCGCTCCAGCAGTATCCCCACAATACCATCATGCCCATAATCAACAGCTAGCGAGAGCGGTGTTTGGCCATAACCGGTGTCAGCTGTGTTGGGATTGATGTCGCTCCGTTCTAGCAGCATCCTCACGACACCCTCGTGCCCGTTCCTGGCAGCCCACGAGAGCGGTGTTCGGCCATTCGGGGTGTTAGCTGTGTTGGGATTGACGTCGCTCCGCTCCAGCAGTATCCTCACAACCCTGTCATGCCCATACTCAGCAGCTAGCGAGAGCGGTGTTTGGCTGAATTTAGTGCTAGCTGTGTTGGGATTGATGTCGCTCCATTCTAGCAGCATCCTCATGACACCCTCGTGCCCGTACCTGGCAGCCCACGAGAGCGGTGTTCGTCCATACAGGGTGTCAGCTGTGTTGGGATTAACATCGCTCCGCTCCAGCAGTATCCTTACAACCCCCTGGTGCCCTCTTCTGGCAGCCCAGGCGATGGCTGTGTTACTATGGAAATCAGTTGCCTGCGCATCCCATTTATTGGCCTCCAACAAAGCAATTGTTATTTCCTCGCATCCGAGGAATGCGGCACCGTGAAGCCCGGTAAATCCACTAGGAGTGTCTTCGCGATCAAAAGGCCGTTCCCAATAGTCCATCCCATGCAATAACAGCATCTTCGAGGATATGTGTTTATCGTATCCATCGAGCAGTTTTAATGCAAGTGTTTTCACACTTTCGGTGGTTTCTCGTCTAGCATGTGCGCCCCAGTACCAAGAGGCATATTCAACAAAAGGCATTGGTGGGATCGAGCGAAGAGTAGGCGAAACGTCCCTGACCTGCTGGAAATTGAGGTAGGTCAAACAGACCTCAGCAATCGTCGAGTGTGGCTTAAGGAACAGCTCAGGATTATGGGAGAGGTACTCTTGAAGAGTGTAGTGAATAAGACGAACGGTAGACGAGGACTTCTCGATCGTGACAAGCCCCATAGAACATGCTAGCAGCGTTTCTACCGCAGGAATGTTTCGAATATTCAAGTCAGTAGATCCTTCTTCCACCCCCAAGGCGTGGCATAGCTCGTCGACATGTAATGGCTGTTCCGCATGTGATACCCACATTAGAACTTCCATGCCGAGCTTTGATCTACTTCTTTGCTGCGACTTCACTCGTGCTAAGGTTGCGGCGTAAGCGTCCCCCAGGCCCTCCCCTCTGGTCATTTCGTCCAACTTTTTTCTTCTCTGGTGGAGAGTAATCTCGCCCAGGATTGCATCAATATTTAGAGAAACGAGAAGGAAACTAGAGACCATCGTGTAAATGATAATTCGCTTGTATTGGGAATGCACTGGCTTCTTGCTTACATTTCTGAGATCTTCTCTGGAATGACTCTCATAATATCGGCCCGCAATTCATCGTCCATTGCATTGGGGTCAGTGTCACCATCCAGCCTCATCTCCAGATAACTCTTAATATCACTCCGAGTAGGACTAATAGGTATTCTAACCGCCTCGCGAAAATGTTTCACGATTTCGTCGTCGATATGGGGTCTTCCGGTAAGGAATATTCGCGTGTTTGGTGACACCCGGACGATTTCTCGCAGTGACTGGAGGAGTTCTCGTCGGCGCTTTGGAGTGGATTCGTCTAAAGCGTCGATGCAAATAAATACGCGGGGTAGCGATACAATGGTCGCCTTTAGAATTTCTACCAGATCGGGAAGTCGGGGACTTCGGCCGCCAAACTCTCTTTTGGCCTTCCGAAACGACTCCCGTATATGCTCCGGGATTTCCCCTCTGCTGACAAGTTGCTTGAGGATGGCGCCCAACATACTAGTGGTGGACTGTTCCTGCTGGGCGAGGAAATCGCAGTAGAGACCCACAACGGCAACGTCTTTCCCCCCAGCCTGATCGCACAGACTGTCAATTACTAGAGAACTGTTACCCGCCGGTTGTCAGTGACGTCTGCTTTGCCTTTCCCTAGATAAGAGACCTTCCTACCTAAGATATGTTTTCCCCACTCCCGGATTCCCGTAACAGAACAACACCGGCTCAACGCAACCATCTTCCGCCTCACTCCATTTTCTGAACTCGGTGGTTTCCAGCGCCCAGTTCCCTACTCCATCAAGTCGGTCGGTTTGCACACCTTGGTGCCGCTGCTGTGGTTCAAGTGGAGATAGCCATTGCACGATCTGACGCCCCTCGGCATCTATTTCTGAAATGAAGTTGACAATACAAGTATTGTTGAAGGAATTAATATTACCAGCGACCTGCTGGTACCCTGCCGACATCTGCGCCATAATTTGTTATCTGAATTCCCTTTTTTTGTGAGAGATAGAGAGGGATCGTGAGCAGTGGGAGTCAGACTTCTCCCGATTTGAAGAGTGAGGGGGCGGTAACTTATAAGGCGCCTTCGTTGCACAAGGAGCCAATGGTCCGATCGCTATCGGTTGGACCAAGAGCACTGGATGGACACCGCCCACCATTTTGTCAGCAGATCAGGCTTGGATCCCAGAGCTGAAAAAAAAAAAAAATACCATCACACACTTATCGTACTGTATCGTACTGTACAATACCATATTACTCTAGTGCAACTGTGAGTGCGGGGGAATTTTAATATGTTTGGTGTTCTTTCTCGTCTAACCTTCCTAAGGTGCGGGTAGTTTGGGCTTATGCGGGTTGGCCACCAGTAGACTTCTCATAGACATTAGAGCTTGTTCTCGCCGAGACAGTGTTCTCACTCCAAGTGCCCGAAAAGCTGTAGACTAGGCACTTGTATGATAGAAACTGGAGAACAAAAACAGAACAACTTTCTTATCAAGTTTTCTTCAAGTTATCCTTGCATACGATGTTATCCAGTAATAAGATTATTCCATAATTAACGTCATAAGATTACATTTATGGATCACACCAAAGGACATCCTTCACCGTACGGGATCTTTTAAAACGATACACTGTGACGCACCGAAAGTCTCCTTTATATGTCAGGTCAAGTCCGGAAACGAGGGAGGGGCTAGGGAAGCTCACCGCCGTAAGTACGATACTCGAGTACAGTACTCGAATATGAGAGAAATGTGCTAGGACGTTGCAACTCCCTCTCGCGGTGAGGAGCTGTGTATTTTCCTTTTTTCTTATCCTAGCTGCGGGCCAAGTTTGCAGTGATTTCACTATCCCGTGGTGGAAATTTCAACCACATAGCACATTGCTTTTGTCTTCGAGTATTTACTGTACTGTACACCACTCTATTCCAAGCCGAGATACTACATGCTCAAATAAGAAACAATTATTGGAGTGTGACCGCACCTCCAATATTTGGCGTTTTGCGGGGTTACATGGGTTCGCTGCATAACCTTTTACTTGCGCTTGCGCTATGACATACGCGAATATATATGCCGCGATCAATATTTGACCGGCAACTGCAGGCTAAGCACTACCACAAATTGGTAGGGATTGTCTGACAAGACCCAATACGAGTACTGTATCTCAGGGACCTCCGCCCGAAACGATGGACAGGGATTTCAGTTCTTGGCGTACCGTATATCTAGTTTGTGTGTATAGTACATAGTCGACCACCTCCCCCTCAACCGAATTGAATGGACACTTGCTCCTTCCGAACATGCTCCCGCCACACACTGCTTTTCCGCGTGCGCACGATCATCCTGCACCTATCAGGACTTGCACAGGAAAAGCTCCGGCGAGGCCGTTCTAATAGTTATGAACAATTTAGACAGCTACCAGAAGGAGGTTGAGAGATGTTGGTTAGCATAGGCGCTAGTTATTAGAGGGAGGGAGATGGGGTTTTTATGGTTGGGGGGCGGAAGGGGGAAGGGGGAAGAGGGAAGGTGGAGATTGCGGAGCGGATTCGGAGAGGGATATTTAGGTAGGGGGTTTGATAATGTAGGGTATATTGATAATTGCGTAGGCGTATTCAGTCAAGTAGCATGTTCTTGATAGTGTGTCGGTACGATACTTTGGGAGGTATCGAAGAGCATTTCCATGTGTGGGGAGGGAGGTACCCTGGAGGAGATTAAGTCCGAATGTTGGATTACCACTTCAATGTGACGGAAGTAAAGCATGTACGCTGAACATTATGACTCGGGTCACTATATATAGGCACCTCTCGAGGGTGTCAGTTCTGCCGTCTCGAGCACAAAAGAATACACGATACCATCATCTTTTCTACCGCCAATTTTTTCTACCTCCCTACAATCCTCACCTCCCACAAACCCCTACTCCTTCTCTTCGGTCGGTCCTTCATCTCTCGACCGACAACGCCGAAATATAATATTATGATACAAACTCGATCGAGTGATGTGACATGAAGACATCTATCCAACCCCTTGTAGACCCTCAACCCCACTCACTGCTTCCTAAAGATAATTTGCTCTAAAATTTGGCCAGGCATACTACATCTACAGAACTAAGCTAACTGCCTTGCCCTTCTGCCTCTGTGTGGAGGCGTCCAAGATTGTCTACATTTGCGGTAAGGTGGGGGCCAGCGCTCCCAACCATGCCGGGGGCCTGGCCATTATTTGCAGAACCCGCCCTTCCGCCCCGGGCAGTGGTCTGGACAGATGCCAAGATGCCCGTCCATCCAGGGCGTCTTCCCATACACTGCCGTCTGTCCCGTCCGCATCCAAACACGGACGCACTGGACGCTCAGGTTAATTGACGAGGAGCGGTGAAATCTGAAGTGGTCCTGAGGGGTTCAAGAGCGGGAGAGCCAGTACCGGCAAAACTAAGTGGAAGGGAACTGGAACTGGCGAGTTCAAGGACTGGTGAAATGTTACCAGAAGAGGCGCTGTGAGACTCATGGACCAGAGAGCCAGTGCTAATTGATGGAATGGTTATAATTCCCATACCAGGTATGATGAGAAGTGTGGTTGGGTGAGGTGGACATGCAGCGGAGATGGGTTAGTGTATGATAGGGCGTATCCCAAGGTAGTTGAGTATGCCATATCATCTTGGCACACACTGTTTTTCCTGTATTTAGAGCAGACCACAGACCACTGAGAAACGATAATGCATTCCTCCATTTTTCTATGCTGTCCACGAACGCCTAACACCAATTATTCCGCTGCCACTCATTTCCTGGCCATTACTAATAGGTCGATGTACAGGAAACGTGCTCTTAGTGTTCCCAGCTGTCCCGAGCGCCCTACAGGGCCCCGGAGGGCTTGTAGTCTCGGGCCTCCCGGACAGGATGGGTAAGGACGGCAGGGCATGGCCGTCCATCTTCCATAAAGGCGGCGGCACTGGGGGTTGACGCCCGGGCCCTACAGTCTTAGTACAAATAGGACCCCGCGGCCATCATCAGCATGGCCCAGTCGGTCATCTGCAGAGCCCGGCCGTCATCTGCAGTTGCCTGTAGGAATCTGATGTATTCCCCATCTTGTGACCACCGTAGGGCCCCCCGTCCGCCCGGGGCCGTAGTCTGGACGGACGCCAAGATTTCCGTCCGTCCAGTGCATCCTCCCATGCACCACCGTCCCGCCCCATCCGGGCCAAATGACAGACGGACTGGACCGTTGCGAGCACTGGGTGGTGCCACCAGAAAAGATTCCGTCAGAGGTGGTACTGCGAGGCTCAGGGACTGGGTGAACAGTATCGGCAAACCCAAGGACAGGAGAGTCAGTACTGGCAGAACCAAGGGCGATAGCCTATACCGGCAGGTTCGAAGACAGTTGAATTATCACCAGAAAAGACGCTAGGAGACTCATGGGCCGGAGAGCCAATGCTGATAGACACATAGACAGCCAGTGCTGATAGGTCCATGTACAGCCGTCCTAGAGGCTGACGCCTGGGCCATGCAGTCTTAGCACAAGTGACATCTTTCGGCGGCCATCTGCGGGGCCGGCCATTACCTGCAGGGTCTAGCTGTCTGTCCCGGGCAGTGGATAATGCGGACGCCAAGATGCCCGTCCGTCCTGGGCATCCACCCACTCACTGCTGTCCGTCCCGTCCGCGCCCAAGGACGGATGGACTGGGCGCTTGGGTTCACTGACTATAACCCCAAATACCGTAATACCAAGGTTTTGGGCTAGTGAGTGAGCGGAGGAAACGAGTGACAAGGATAACCTATATCACTTCCAATGTCAGTATACGGGCACGGCATGTTAAAGGGGCCAGGTTAAAGGAGCACAATAGAATTTATTTCCTACCCTCAATTGTCTCCAGCTTTCAGCTGAATTCTGTCGGTAAATTTTTAAAAAATCCTCCCTTTCAAATGTCTTTGTTTTCAAATGTCTGTATTTTTAAATGTCTGTATTTTTAAATGTCTTTATTTTTAAATGTTGTTTTTTTTTAAAAAAAAAAAGTGCTTGTTGTCAGGTAGGACGCAATAGGGTGTGGTGTGATAGATATGTGTATGATAAGAAAGATGAGGAAGAGGTGTTTGTTTTGAGTGTTGAGTGGTGACCCTGCGCGGCCAGTCCAGTCGAAATTTTCAGCAGCCGCGCAAGCCCAGCGGTGCTCAACCAATCCGAAGATATCCGTGAACATCCGGCAGTCCTTTTCAAGTTCAATCACAGGGAATAGGGGAGGAGAATAAGAGCAACATTCTCCCGGTGCTATAGATTTCATCCGAGAAAAACCTATATTATATACCTATTAACCCCCCACAATACCAGCATTTACTCAACCGTCCTTTTTTTGGGGGGACACTATTCAATTCTTCGTGAACTCCCTAAGCACCCTGGGTGAATATATGCTAACCGAACGACTCCAGGCCGGGCACGGGTTTGGCTGTAAAAATCCGCCCCCCAGTCCTGCCCGGTCGTATTCTAAGCAGTACGGACTAGACACTTGGATTCACTAACTTGGAAACACCCATTCACCAGGAAAGTGGATAACCGAACCACCGCCCCAGCAAGCAGCGAGGTATTCAATACCAAATCCAAAGCGAGGGTCTACGGTCGCCGCAAACTCCTTCTCCTTCTCAGCTCCGCCGCCCTACGCAATTTTTTAGCTAGTGGCACAGGTGGTGAATGATTTGTTGTTGCCGGAGTTGCATGGGCAATAAACGAGCGAGCCATTCTGGTTGCCATGAACCATTTAGAGAGGTATCGGAAGGAGGAGGTTGAGAAGTTGTTGGCTAGTATAGGTCACCCGTGGTTGAGGGTGGAAGGTGGGAAGGTGGAGGGGGTGTTTGTGCGGGGGAGTTGATGATGGGAGGTGTAGTGAAAATTGGGTGGGCGTATTTAAAATGGTAGAATACTGCTGACGGTATGGCGATACGATACATTACTTTGGATGGTACTGAAGAGCATTTCCATGTGCGGAAAGAGTGGAGAGGTCTTGGTCAGAATTATAGAAAATGGCGAGTGATGTGACGTGAAGACATCCATCGAGCAGTCTCTAAACCCTCACCCACTTCTATGATATCATCCTTCCCACCCCAACAAACTAAGGGGGTGTTTGGTAAACGTAATTTGATTTGAAATCACGACTTGGGATCAAGTCTTGGCAACATTAACTTAGACTAATACATATAAATCCAAGCAGGTGCAAAATTAACATTAGTGGAAATTTAAGCTAGTTGGCCAAGACCTGATCTCAAATGATGATTTCAAATCAAATCACGTTTGCCAAACACCTTGAATTTTTGTTGGATTTGGATTAGGTTTAAAGGACTTAACCATGCCAAGGTTCCCGCCACTTTGAAAGACGCTAGGCTACTTGCAAAGTTTGACGGCACTCCTACTCGTACTGAGTGCCGTACAGCTCAACGTGACCCCTACTAAACTAGAGTAGAACCATTTATGATTGAGCTCCCAACATCACGAGAAAGAAGAAAAAGGCTTCTGAACCCCTTGTTTCTTAATCCTATCTTTCACCGCCTTTCGCATTTCCCTCGTATGAATATGCAATATTTGAAAGTCTCGAATGACTGTGCTGTGCAGGGTCACGTTGAGTTGTCCATCACGTTGAGCTGTCTGGCACTCCGTAGGAGTGCCGTCAAACGTTGCAAGTCGCCTAGCGTCTTTCAAAGTGGCGGGAACCTTGGCACGGTTAATATTAATCCTGATTAGTTCAATAGAAAGCTGGCCGAGATTTTACTATAATTAGCAATACTACTGTGACCCGCAATGGCTCTCTTGATAAATTTAATTCTCCTATCCTCCCTAACATTTTAGAAGCTGGAGACATGTCAAGAGAAAATATATTCTGTTTGCAAAACATAAAAATATAGCAGGAGGTCCAGGGATAGAAAAATCAGCACCATCAGTAATAGCGAGATGAGAGCCAGTACTGGTACTAGTAGAACCAATGGTATTAGAGCCAGTATTGGAGGGCTCATGAGCAGGAGGAGAGATGCCAACAGTGATACTTGGAGCCTTGGAGACAGGAGAAGTTGTGTCCTCAGATACTAAAACTACTAGAAAGTTAGTATTGGCAGAACTAAGAGCAATAAAGTAGTAGCACAATTGACTTGGAGGACAGGAGTATACTCAGCAGAAGAGGTAACAGGAGACTCATAAGCAGGAGAGGTGTCTCCGGGGGAGCTACCGCGAGACTTAAGAACAGGAGACATGATGCCAGTAGGCATAACAGCTAAACAGTCTGCATTAGTAGAACAAAGCATGGTAGAGCTAGTACTATCATATTCTAGCACAAAAGTATGCTCACCTGAGGTGATAAGAGACTCATGAGAAGGAAAGGTATCACAGGCAGAGATAGAGCTCAACTCAAGAACAGGAGATATAGTACCAGCAGGCGTAAGAGCTGGAGAGCCAGTATTGACAGAACCAAGTACTACAGAGTATGTACTATCATGCTGAAAAATATGAGTATGCTCAAGAGAAGAGGCGATAGGAGACTTATGAACAGGAGAGGTAGTACCAGCAGGAGAGAAGTATGCTGAGTTACTGGAACAGGAGAAATTGCACCAGCTGCAATGAGGGTTTGAGTACAGGTATCGGCAGAACCAAGAGCTGTGGAGCTAGTATTATCATGCTCAAGGACAGGAATATACTTACCAGAAGAGGTAATGGGAGGCTCACAAAGAGATGTAGTACCAACAGGGGAGGTATGGTAAGACTCAAGAACAGTAGAAATTGGATCTACTAGTACAAGAACTTGAGTACCAGTATCAGCAGAACTAACAGCCATAGAGCAGGTATTATCATGCTCAAGGATAGAAATATACTCACTAGAAGAGGTGATAGGAGCTTACAAAGAGATATAATACGAACAGGGGAGGTATGGTAAGACTCAGGAACTGGAAATATTGTGCCAGTATTAGTGATGGATACATCATGCTCGATCATAAAATTTAGGTGTACTCAAGCCCATTTATGCTTGAGCATAATAGTGTCCATTGTTAGCCAGTATTAGCAAAATCAAGGCCCACAGGACTGGTACTATCGTGCTTGGGGACAGGGATATACTCACCAGAAGTGATAGGAGACTCACAAATGGCCTGGAGAGAGGTATTACCAGAGGGGAGAGTATAGTGAGACATAGTTACTGGATGAATTGTACCAGCTGACCCAAGGTGTAGAGAGCCAATAGTAGCAGAACTAAGAGTATGAGCACCTGTAATGACAGGTTGCAAGTCAGGGACTGGAGGAGAGACTTCAGACGCCACAATCACCTGTGAAGAGGTGTTAAGAGGCCCTAGACTCTGCTATAGAGTGCCAGAAAACCCAGAGAGCTGAGAGGTTGTGACCAAAGCTTGCACACTAGCACCCCTAATGACAACTAAACCCTCACCCTCACCACTATCTCCAACTCCATTATCCTCTTGGGTGGTGACAATAGTCACTATGCCAGCTGGTTTTTCTCCACTGTTTCCACTACCCACAGTATCAACAGAATTTTGAGATTCTGGATCCAGATTACTCATCCCTCTCCTACCTTCAGTTTAGTACAGGTAAACCATGAAGTATGTAATATGGATGACCTACATTACTTCTAATGTAACTATATTAGTATTGCATATTATAAAAGTTAAGTTAAAAGGAGTGCAGTATAATGTATTTCTTACCTTCAATTGTCTCCAACTCTCAGTCAAATTCTCTCAATAGATTTTAAAAATCTCCTTTCAATGTCCTTGTTTTTAAAATGTTTTTAAAATATTTTTTGTCTTTAAATGTTTTTTTATTTTCAAAATGTTCTTTCGTTTTAAAATGTTTTTATTTTTATTTTTCAATGTTCTGGTTTGTGGGTAGGATGTAATAGAGTATAGTAGATATGTGTAAGCGGAAGAGGTGTAGTGGGCAAGGAGAGAGGTGAGGAAAAGAAGAGGTGAGGAGGAACAAAAGGTATTTGTTTCGAGGGTGGAGCACCGAAAGCCCCGTGGTGCATGTACTCCGAAGATACCCGCGAACACCCAGCATTCTTTTCCACCTTCACTCGTGTGGAATAGGAGAACAAGATCAACACTCTCCCAACGCCACAAATTTCACTCTAGACCAATATATGCCATCCACCCACATTTATACCCAACCCTCATCCATTCCTAGCTCAAGACGTCCACCCAATCTCCTTACAAACTCTCCACCCACCCCAAGCGAGTACATTCTAAACCGAACAATTCCAGTCCCGGCCCAGTTTTAGCTTTGAAAATCCTCTCTTCCCCTCAGTTCTGCCCAGTCGTGCTTCTTCTATGCCGTGTGGACTGGACACTTGGATTAGCTGGCTTGGAAATATCTACGTCCACCGGTGCTCCAGATTCCTCTCACTTCTCGGCTCCACTGTTCTAGTACGTGGCGCCTGTGTGTTGTCAACGGACTTGCATGGGCAGTAGGTGAGTAAGGGAAATCCGATAGTTATGGGCACTTTAGATGGAGTATCTGAAGGGGGGAGTTGGGGGCTGTTGGCTTGTAAAGGTCACCCATGGATTGAGTGTGGAAGGGGAGGGGTGGGGGGACTGCCGAGAGGATCTGGGGAGGGATATTTGGGTATGGGGATTGATGATGGGGGGTATATCAATAGTTGAGCTAGCACATTTAAGCTGGTAGAGTGTTTGTAGCGGTGTGACGGTATGATACTTTACTTTGCATAGTATCGAAGAGCATCTCCATGTCCGGGAGGAGGTGAGAGGTTTCGGTCAGAATTATAGAAAGTAGTGAGTGATGGGGCATGAAGAGATCTGTCGAGTCCTCGCCCATTTCTATGATAATTATGATATCATACCCTCACTCCAAACGGACAGACAAATATCATATCATACCTCCTACCCACGGTACAATCCGCATGTAAAAATTATACAATCCACGAGCGATACGCCATGCACAAGACCTCTCCTGGCTTTCCAGCCGAGAAACAAAAAAAAAAAAAAAGGCGAGGTCAAACGCAGAATCAAAGCGCTACCTTCCAACAAACACCAAGTGCAAAGTATCCTTTGGCACTAGCCGAATCTCAGATCCTGGCCAAAATAACTTGCTATCATACTTGATCAGACAAGATCTTCCCCGTTCTCCTGGTAATCACTCGGATGTGGTTCGTACCCGAACGGAAAGTTTACGCAGCGTAAAACACTGCACAATACAAAACGCTACAGTAAGGAAACTTATGATACTAGACGCCTGAAAAGACACTTAGATCTCGGTGGTGATGCGAGAGGGGAAAGGGCTGCAGAGGTGGAGGGAGGGGGAAACCCAGTTTGGGCTTTTTAGCACAGCCGGTACCCTTCTTTACGATTAGGAATATTATAAAAAAGCCTTGTGTCTAACTCTTTTGTCTTACCGTTCCTCAATCCACAGGTTGGCCATCCGATACCTACTTACAAGAAGGAAGCCCGAATAACCGTTATTTTCGACACGGGTTACTACTGTAGCGGAATAAGCTAGTACTCGGCATCAACCCATTTCCAGTATTGTACCTTACCCCGTGCACCCGGGAGCTACTGTGCAATGTCAGTAGTATACAACACGATAACGTACCGTGCTATTCGAGCATCATCACGAGCTGCAAAAGCATATCGTGGAATCAACAGCACTCAATCGTACGGTATTGGTATGTCGAGTTTATTTTAGGGCTTTGATGACGTCCTTGTGCACGCCACTCTACCGCTTTTGTGGGTGTATGATAGTGCGCACGACGGGAAGTATGACAAGCTTCTGGAGCGAGTTCTTAACCTGGTTTCCCGCTCTTTGGGGTGCCCATTCTCTTGAGCTTCTAGTAAAAGAAAGCCCCTGCTGTGTTTTCAGAGTAGCGGAGAGTTACGAAACCCGTGAGAAGGGTGACCGGGCTGGAAGGGGGGTAGAAATATCGACGAGGATACCATGTGTTACGATACTAATTGCGATGTCCAAGGGAGACATTGTAACCGGAGAACACCATTCACAAGGGGAGAGGTTTACGGTAAATACGTGAGCGGCATAGGGTAAGTACCGGTAGCAGGAAAAAAAAAAGAGACAAAAAACAAAACTATCTGGATCACGCACCATAAACTCTTCCCCGTTGGTTCTTATGGTGCACCCGCTTTCACATATACTGTGCTCGAGTACAGTACAGTGTGTGACTATAATTAATCTACAGTATGTCTATATCTATGAAGCTTCAACCCACCCGCTCTCTATACAACACGGTTTCTGTCTAGGTTATCCAATAATACAAGGAAATTCAAAGTTGAGCAGCGACAGATATGGAATAAATTGACCCAATGGGCATAGGAAATAAAAGGCAAATCGAGAGGGTGAATATAGAGCGATAAGGGAGTATAGAAAAAACCTAATGGAAAGAAATATATGCCAAAATGGGTTGAAGACCCAAGCAATACGACAACCAGAAATGTGAAAGAGTATAGAATGGTTTAGGGGAACCGTTGAGATAATGAGATATTTTAAGTAATTAATCCGAAGGTTTCGATATGTGCGGTAACCTGTCAACCCGCATACCAGGGGCTGTCCGGCAGGTGCAGAATGTGGCTTCGTCAAGCTGGTTCCCCTTTAGGAGGGGGCATCTACTGGTAGTAGGGAGGGGAAAGTTTCGGGTCTTATCCTTGGATATTAAAACTTGCGGACATTCTTGGAAGGGGCTCAATTGCTCGGACAGCTCAGGAGAGAGGGTCTCTGCTAATTGTAGGCCCGCTACATATCTGGGAGTCGAATGTGTTCCTGTAGCAACTTCGCAATTCTCGCATACATATTCCTGACAGTCCGCTGGAGCGGCGTTCGGCCATTTTTGGTGTCAGCTGTGCCGGGACTGACGGCGTTTCAGCAGCATCCTCACGACCCTCACATGCCCATTCCTGGCAGCCCACGACAACGGAGTTCGGCCAAGCAAGGTGTCAGCTATGTTGGGATTGATGTCACTCCGGTCCAGTAGCATCCTTACAACACCTTCACGCCCACCCCCGGCAGCCCACGACAGGGGAGTTCGGCCAAACATGGTGTCGGTTGTGTTAGGATTGACGTTGCGCCGTTCCAACAGTATCTTCACGACCCCCTCACGCCCACCCCCGGCAGCCCACGAGAGTGGTGTCCGGCCACATTTGGTGTCAGCCGTGTTGGGATCGACGTCGTTCCGCTCCAGCAGTATCTTCACAACCCCCTCATGCCCACACCCGGCAGCCAGGGAGAGCGGTGTTCGGCCATCTTGGGTGTCAGCTGTGTTGGGATTGACATCGTTCCGCTCCAGCAGTATCTTCACAACCCCCTCATGCCCATACCCGGCAGCCAGAGAGAGCGGTGTTCGGCCATCTTGGGTGTCAGCTGTGTTGGGATTGACGTCGTTCCGTCCCAGCAGTATTCTTACAACTCCCTCATGACCATACTCAGCAGCCCACAGGATCAGTGTTCGGCCGTCTTCGGCGTTGGCTGTGTTGGGATTGACGTCGCTCCGTCCCAGCAGTATCCTCACGACCCCCTCATGCCCATTTCCGACAGCCCACGAGAGCGGTGTGCGGTCATATTGGGTGTCAGCTATGTTGGGATTGACGTCGTTCCGTCCCAGCAGTATCTTCACAATCTCCTCATGCCCATACTCGGCAGCCCACAAGAGCGGAGTTCGGCCATGAAAGGTGTCAGCTATGCTGGGATTGACGTCGTTCCGTTCCAGCAGCATCTTTACAACCCCCCCATACCCGTTCCTAGCAGCCCACAAGAGCGGTGTCCGGCCATCTGAGGCGTCAGCTATGTTAGGATCGACGTCGTTCCGTCCCAGCAGTATCTTCACAATCTCCTCATGCCCAGACTCGGTAGCCCATAAGAGAGGTGTTCGGCCATGCAGGGTGTCAGCTGTATTGGGATTGACGTCTTTCCTTTCCAGTAGTATCTTCACAACCCCCTCATGCCCAGACTCGGCAGCCCACGAGAGCGGCGTTTGGCCATATTGGGTGTCAGCTGTGTTGGGGTTGACGTCGTCCCGTTCCAGCAGTATCCTAACGGCTCCCTCATGCCTATTCCTAGCAGCCCACAAGAGCGGTGTTCGGCCATATTTGGTGTCAGCTATGTTAGGGTTGACGTCGTCCCGTTCCAGAAGTATCCTTACGATCTCCTCGTGCCCTCTTCTAGCAGCCCAGGCGATTGCTGTGTTACCATGAAAATCAGTTGCCTGCGCATCCCATTTATTCATCTCCAATAAATCAACTATCATCTCCTCGCATCCGAGGAATGCAGCACCATGAAGCCCTGTAAATCCACTAGGGGTATCTTCACGATCGAAAGGCCGTTCCCAAAAACTCATCCCATGCAATAACAGCATCTTCGAAGATATGTGCTTATCATATCCATCGAGTAGTTTAAATGCGAGCTTTTTCACACTTTCTGTCGTTTCCCTTCTCGCATGTTCACCCCAGTAACAAGAAGCATAGTCGACAAAAGGGATAGCCGGTGGGGCCGAACGAAGAGTAGGCGAAACGTCCCTGACTTGCCGGAAGTTGAGGTAGGTCAAACAGACCTCCGCAATCATCGAGTGTGGCTTAAGGAACAGGTTGGGATTGTGGGAGAGGTACTCTTGAAGAGTGTAGTGAACAGGGCGGACGGTAAACGAGGACTTTTCAACCGTGACAAGCCCTAGAGAGCAGGCTAACAGCGTTTCTATGGCGGGAATATTCCGAATATTCAAGTCGATAGATCCTCCCTCCACTCCCAAGGCGTGGCATAACTCTTCGACATGTAATGGCCTCTCCGCATGCGATACCCACATTAGAACTTCCATGCCGAGCTTTGATCTACTTCTCTGCTGCGACTGCACTCGTGCCAAGGTTGCGGCGTAAGCATCCCCCAGACCCTCCCCTTTGGTCATCTCGTCCAGCTTTTTTCTTCTTTGGTGGAGAGTAATCTCGCCCAGGATTGCATCAATATTTAGAGAAACGAGAAGGAAACTAGGCCCCATCGTTAGTGTATCATAACTCACTCGTATTTAGAATACACTGGATACTCTTGCATACATCTCTGAGATCTTCTCCGGAATGACTCTCATAATATCGGCCCGCAATTCATCATCCATTGCATTGGGATCAGTGTCACCATCCAGCCTCATCTCCAAATAACTCCTAATATCACTCTGAGTAGGACTAATAGGTATTCTAACCGCGTTGCGAAAGTGTTTCACGATTTCGTCGTCGATATGGGGCCTCCCGGTGAGAAATATTCGCGTGCTTGGTGACATCTGTATGATTTCTCGCAGTGACTCTAGGAGCTCTCGTCGGTGTTTCGGAGTGGATTCGTCTAAAGCATCAATGCATATAAATACCCGCTGTAATGATGCAATGGCCTCCTTTAGAATTTCCACCAGATCGGGCGCCAGGAGACCTCGACCGCCAAACCCCTCTCTAGCCTCCCGAAAGGCCTCGCGTATATCCTCTGGGATTTCTCGTCTGCCGACAAGCTGCTTGAGGATGGCGCCCAACATACCCGTGATGGACTGTTCCTGCTGGGCAAGAAAATCACAGTAGAGTCCCACCACGGCAATGTCTTTTCCCCCAGCCCGATCGCACAGGCTATCAATCACAAGGGAGCTATTATATACTAATAGTCAGTGAAACCCACACTATCCTTCTCCAGGAAAGAGGTCTTATTACCTTAGATACGTTTTCCCCACACCTGGGTTCCCAGAACAAAACAACACTTGCTCACCGCAACCATCTTCCGTATCCCTCCATTTTTTAAACTCGTTCGTTTCTAGTACCCAATTCCCCACGCCCTTGAGTCGCTCGGCTCGCACACCTTGGTGCCGTTGCTGTGGTTCAAGTGGCGATAGCCACTGCAGGATTTGATGTCTCTCGGCACCTGCTTCTGTGACCAAATTGACAGTTCCATTCTGGTTGTAGGTCAACACATTGAAAGAGTTGATATTGCCGACGACCTGCTGGTGCCCTGATGACATCTCCGCTCTAGTGTTTTGAATTTCCGTTTTTGAGAGAGGTAGAGAGAGATCGTGTGGAATGAGAATCTAACTTCTCTCGGAGTTTGAGGGAATCTCGAGGCCTGAGGGGAAGGGGCGGCCACTTATAGGATTCTAGTGTTGCACAAGTATGCGCCACCACAATCACTCTCGGAAGTGTCAAGCGAGGTCTCGGCCGATGCCAGTTCAACAGATTTTGCTTGCGGGCCAGCCTTGGATCTCAGGGCGAAGAAAGGTTAACTGGTACTGTAATTTACAAGTACAGTACAGTACAGTACGAGGCTATCTGTGAAATTCGCTAACACTTCTCCTTTTTACGACAAAAAAGGCTGATTTTAACAATGCGCAACTTGTCCAAAAGTAATGGAGAATTAATAAAATCAATTCCATAGTGTAGGCAATTGTGCAGAATTTCTGGATAAAAATCATCACAATTTTCCCACCACACCTTGAGGACTGAGAGCTAAGGGGCCAGATTAGAGGCAGTTGCAATGTATCTTTTGTATGGGAAACCCATATAAAATTAGAAGTATCTTTTGCTCACCACTCTTTCTTCCAGCACTACACCATAGACATTAACTGACCAGGCTCATCACTTACAAATGACAATACCTGGATGGTTCCAAAGGCTCTAACAAATTTTTATTTTTTTTACCTATTGAAAAGGCCTAGATTTTGCAGAGTAAACATGGCTATTTTTTGGAGAAGTGTCAGTGAATTTTGCAGATAGCCTCGCACATGTCAAACTAATTGTAAGTTGAAAAATAAAATATAATTAACAAATAACTTTAATAATTATTATATATTAAAATTATGGTAGAGGAGGAATAGGTAGTATGGGAGGAATAAAACATAAAAATGGGTAGTATGGAAGACCTTTACCAAATAAAATATTATAATTCTCTAATAAAATCAACAATCAAACTATCTCTTTTCACTTGCCCTCATCTTTTAATTTTCTATTTAAAGGTTATTTATGCAGCTCCTAAGTATGAAAATTAAGTGAACAGAAATTATTACTTACATTTTGTAACTAACATCGATTAGTATTTTATTTCTTTAATAAAAAGAAATATTTCTTTTCAAAAATATCTAATTTCTACAGCATAGTATATTTTCTACATAATAATATCATTAAATTTTGTAAATACTTAATAGCTTATATTATACTTCAACATTGTAAAATAAACTTGGTATCATATATCAAAATACACTAAACTCTGCTTATACCAAGTATTATATTTTGAAATGTCATTAATTATATGTTAAAGTGTATATATCATATCAATAGTTGTTATATATACAAATTCTATCCTGCTGCCATCATCTGTATCATCAGAATCTTGTAACTCTGAACCCTGATTACCTGTCCCTCTCCTACCTTCATGTGAATACAGGTAGACTATTAGCGTCCACAAAACACAAATTCCAATTATGTAGCCGAAGTGAATAGTGTGATTCACAAACGGTCTCACTTTTGGGGGCCACCAATCCAAGGACTTGTCAGCAAGGTACCATCCTCCACAAACTAAGAGGAAGGCTCCCTTGCATCCCTCCTCCAACAGTATCTTTACAAACTCCCATAGCTTGCAATGCCAGGGTTTCCCACTGGCTAGCAAGTCAGGAAAGCATGTAATAAAGATGACCTATATCACTTCCAATGTAAGTATTATAAGCATAGCATTAAAAGAGTCAAGTTAAAGGAGCGCAATGTTATTTATTTCTTACCTTCAATTGTCTCCACCTTTCAACCATATTCTGTCAGTTGATTTTATAATCCCCCATTTCAAATGTCCTTGTTTTTTAAAATGTTTTTTCTTTTTAAATGTTTTTTGTTTTTAAATGTTATTTTTGTTTATAAATGTTCTTATTTTTAAATTTCTTTTTTTTGTTTTTAAATGTTCTTGTTTATTTTTATTTTTAAATGTTCTTGTTATTAGGTATGATAGGATGCAATAGAGTGTAGTAGATATGGGTAAGCAGAAGCGGTGTCGTGGGCGAGGAGAGAGGTGAGAAAAGAAGAGGTGAGGAGGAACAAAAGGTAATCGTGCCAAGGTGGTGGTGGCGCCCACCAGCCCCGGTTGCTCGCCAGCTCAACGATAAATTCGGGCTCAACGATAATTTCAATTTGTAAGATAGGTGAATTTAAGAATTCCAAACCGCTACCAAACGTTTTCTGATGCTTTAGATGTCCTTCTGGCTTTCTCACAAATTGTTTTAAGTCTTTGAAAATAATTATTTATCGTTGAGCTGGCGGGCTGGTGGACGCCACCACCTTGGCACGATTATTTGTTTCGAGGGTGGAGCAGCGAAAGCCCCGCGGTGCAGGTACTCCGAAGATACCCCCGAACACCCAGCATTCTTTTCCACCTTCACTCGTGTGGAATAGGAGAACAAGAGCACCATCCTCCCAGCGCCATCAACATTCACTTTCAAAAAATCTATGCCATCCACCCACATTCACCTAACCTCCATCCATTCCTATGATACCTCAAGACACTCTACCCAATCTCCTCACAAACCCTCCACCCACCCCGGACGAGTACATTCTAAACCGAGCAATTCCAGTCCCGGCCAGGTTTCATCTTTGAAAATCCTCTCTCCCCCACAGCGCTGCCTAGTCGTGCTTCTTCTACGCCGTGCGGAATAAACACTTGGATTGGATGACTTGCAAACGCCCACGCGCCAGGAAAAGATAACAGCTTAGCCAGCGGCGAGGTGTTTGGTACCAAAAGCTGAATTAAGGCTCCACCGGTGCTACATATTCCTCCCACTTCTCGACTCCTCAGTTCTAGCGAGTGGAACCCATGCGGAAGCATCTGTTGTTAACGGATTTGCACGGGCAATAGGTGAGTAAGGCCACTCTGATGGCTATGGGCACTTTAGATGGGGTATCTGAAGGGGGAGGTTGGAGGATTGTGGAGAGGATCTGGAGAGGGATAATTTGTGGCGGTGCGATGGTATGATATGATACTTTACTTTGCATAGTATTGAAGAGCATCTCCATGCCCAGGGGGAGAGATGTCTCGGGTCAGAATTATAGAAAGTAGCGAGTGATAGGACATGAAGATATCTGTCGAACCCTCGCCCATTTCTATGACACCTAAATAACATATATACACCAACCAAACATCTTATGCCATCATACCCTTACTCACCCCTACACCCGTCCGGACGTCCACCTCCGGTCCTTCTCACCACAGCACAAAACCCAAACACCCCGACCCAGCCAACCACGATAAAAAAAAAAGGAACCCAAAATGGCAACTCCGATTCAGGGAAACATCCTCTACTATTCCCTCCCAAACGGAACTCTAGTTCCAATCCTGGACGCCAGCGGGCAATACGTCCCGGCCAGTTCACACCCGGCCGCGATCCCAGCCAATATTATAGCCACCATGGAACCCGTCGCCCCAGCAGCAGTGGCCACCGCTGCTGCTGCTGCTGCTGCTACTACTCCCGCTGCGCAGCCAGCCCCTCAGCAGCAACAGCAGCAGCAGCAACGGCCGTCGTGCGTCCTTATGTACTTGCAGAAGGACGGGAGTTATGGGCTCAAGCGTGATTTGGTATGTATTTCTATCTCTCCTTGTGTAATTCGATGGGACTGATTGGGGGGGGTTGATAGTAAGTGGATGGGAAGCACGCAGTCCTCGATGAATTGGTGGGGTGGAAGTTCATAAGGATATGAAGTGCACGAGTTTTTCTGTACGGATAGGCGGTTCTGCAGATAGGTGATATAAGTCCACTCTTGCGGAGCATTTAAAAGGGTTTTTTATATTCGGTGGCATTTGAAATGGTCCTCGTCGTGAAATGCCCTTTCCACAAATTCAGACATTACCCAACCTAAACAGAACCAAGAGCAATGAAAACCATACCTCAAAAATTTCTGGAATTCCCAAATCAAACCATCACAAATCCCCACCCATTCCATTCCCACAACTTGTAACTTTCTTTTTTTTTCTTTTTTTTACATTTTATCCCCAAAACATCCCAACCCAACACAAGCCCAGCCAACCCCACACCTACCGCCAAACCCAAATCTTAAAACTCGGAATCCAAATCCACCCCCTAACATTCCCAGGCACGTACTCACCAGTACGTGCATCGACCATGGGAACGATCCTGCCATCGGGATGGCGAAGAGCCAAGATCCCCACGAGCGCCTCGGAAGGCGGCGTGATCGGAGGCGGGTAAACGGAAATGGGCGGGAAAGGAGGGGACACCAGGGGGTGTTCGGCCGTCACAGCGGACCATTTCGGCGGTGGGGGGGTGTAAATCATTTTTGTGTGGAGGATGCCCATTTTCTTTTTTTTTTTTTTCGTTGTGTGTTCAAATTATTATTATTTTTTTCGGTGAAGAGGGACGTTTTTTTTTTTTTTTTGTGGAGGTGGTGGCTGTGGAGGGGTTGGAGGGAGGAGAGAGGTGGTGGGGGGTGCGTTTTTATGGAGAGGTGTGAGTGGGCGCTGCTACTTGTAAGTTGATGGCGGGGTGGAACCTAACATGTAAATCATTGACAGGGCAATGAACTGTTCGAGGCTTGACGTGAATCACGTGATGGAATACCACAGCTTAGCGAGAGCGCATACCCCCACACAAGCAGTTCTATGGATAACCTCCTGTTGCCGTCCTCCGGGTGATTCCATTTTCATAATGCCGCAAATCAAGGTGTGCTGTACGATATCCAAGTGGATCACTTCCCCAACTATTCAAGTGGGATCACCGTTCCCTTGAAACACAATATAAGACTGACTTTGCAAAAGTTCTACTCATGAATGCCACACTGAGACCTATTATTTGGACACCTCTTTGATACCAGTTGTGCCTTGAGCGCCGGTAGGCTGGATGACGACGTCGAGTGGAGAGGAGAAAAAAACTGTCCTCGAGTGATACACTATGTACGAGCTCTGCGACGAAAAAATGAAAAATGAAACACCAGACATTTAATACGACAAACAACGACTCCACCATACAAGTAAACGAATCTAACAAGAAAGGACACGACATTCAGAGAAGGCATTTTCCACCGTTCAAGACATGGAGCATAGTCAGTTGATTATTGTTACGCTATGATACTCGAGATAGATGGTGGACCCATTTCAACAAGACCATACCAGCGGGTGAACCCCCCCCGCAACCAGCCGAGGCCACAGCCACACAAACAGGGAAAGCGAGCAAGCGAAAGTTAAAGCTACCATAGTCTTCGTTACGAGTATCAAGTCGGTTCGCTTCCCACAAAGGCCAAGAGCTGAGGAGGAGATTGAGGCACGATGCAATATCATACGGTCGGTACCTGAACCAGCTTTACTTACGGTGCTATGCGCCCCTTTCCGCACAGTTTACAGGATTATTTCCCTCCAAGGCTCTGTTCTTTATCAGACATAACGTATACGGTATTCACTAGCAGTCGTCGTGAATCTTTCGAACAGCCCGAAGAGTGTATTGGTTTCTGATTGGCGCCGTAATTTGAGAAGTCAAACACGCACATACGCGCTTTACTTGCAACGACCAACCAACTTGCAGGTCAGCCGTAGACTGCGGTAGACTCGACACATGCATTCGCGTAAGCGTGGAACGTACCGTACCCGTACAGTACATTCTCCCTACCATTCATTGCTCGAGTACACATAGCATGACATAGACATCGATATTCAGCTCGCTAACCCAATTCCTCATCGCGTAACCCCGTCAAGTCCATAAATACATATATATGCCTTACAAAAGTGGAAAGAAAGAAAAAAGAAAAAACGCTTGCTAAGAAGACCGACCAAACATACAGACAGAAATGATGAAAACAAGAGGCTAACCTATCAGACACGCCAAAGCGCCCCCACCATCCCCATTCCCACACAGCCAGCTAGCAACGATACTCCGAGCAGACACAGAACTATAGATAGATAGATAGATAGATAGAAAGGAAGAGACTTTTTTTAACCCCATTTCGTCTTGGCTGGGTACGTAGGTAAGTTTGCCCAGGATGATTGCCGACGTAAAACAGGACTACCCCGGAAGGGAAGAAGGAAAGAAATATCGAGTACATGCCTACACAAAAGAGGGTACAAGGATTACGAGAAAACATGGCCGCCAAGCTATAAAAAAGAAAGAGAGAAAAAGAGAGGTGTGCTTTGCTAGGGGGGCCATCATTCCCCCAGAGCCCGTTTCCTACGCGTACCCGCCAGCAGGGGCATCTCCAACTCGCCCTTGGTGGCTGGTGGTAGCGGTGGTAAGTTCTCGTTATCATCATTAGCATCATCATGATCGCTTTCCCATATCTTCCAGCCAGGACTAGGTGTCGTGCGGAGCAGTGGCTTCCTCTTGATCTTTTTGGGGGTGGAGAAGGTTATGAATGAGTCGTTGGATAGCGTGGGTAGTTTCGTCATCGTGATAGTAGTCGTTATTTTATCGCTTTGCATCTCCTCCTTTCCGTTCATCACTTTCTTAATCATGTCTTCGTCTTGCGCCGTCTTCTTTCCGGGTTGAACTAGCTCCTCCTCCTTCATTTCTCTCAGTGGCTCTCTGCGCACGCGGGGTGCTCGCCCTCCCGGCCCGATCGCCGGCGTTTGCCGCTGCGGGATGCACTTGACTGGAGCGTCGACAGACATTCGGTTCTCGCGTGGTGTGGACAGGATTTCGGCGAGCCTTGATGGAGGGATGTTTTCTTTCCCGAGGTCCAACTCGCCGGACGTCTCCTCGTTATCAGAGATGTCGAGTGTGTGAGTGGAGAACTCCACTAGGTTTTGGAGCGTTTCTTCCACAGTGTCCTCATAGATATCGAATATCCACGAATCTGGGATGGGCTGTTGTTGCGGCATTAAAGGGGCGGCAGGTGCGTCATTGGAACTTGAGGTGGGTACGTCTCTGAACACAACTGGAGGAGTTGAGGAGCGCGCACGTTTCAGCTGTCCACGGCCGCTCCCGATTTGTGGAGATACGGCGCGTGTGCGACGCGTGGGGGAGGGGATGTATGCCTTTTTCAGCGAGCTACCCACGAGCGGTTTCGCCGATCTGTGGGATGGCTTTCTCACGCGCTGGTGGGTATTCGTGATGTTTGATAGGGCGCGCTTGGGTTGGGAGTTAACTAGGGGCTTATCGGTCAAGATGAAACGCGACTTGGACGATTGATTGGTGGTGATCGTGGGGATTGAGGAGGGTTTCAGGATCTCGTCGACACTTGAGATGGGCTTTGATGGGGAAAGCACGGATTTAACGCGTTTTTTGAATAGGTTCGGGTCTGCGTTCTCATCGTTGAAGAGTGGGCGCTTGGTGGGGGTTGCTGGTTTCAATTAGCACAAGTGATAATGATGGGGCGGTACAAGAAATATAAAAATAAAATTGGTGGGGAATCCTGAGCGACTCTCTTCCGGGGTAGAAAATTCCCATTGAAAAAAAAAAAAAAATTTATTCAGGTATGATAGATGGTTTGAGTACTTACGGTGACGAGCAGAATTGCCATGAATGCTGTTGCCAAAGAGAGGACCTTTTATCACGGGCGAGAGGTGGTGACGCCGAGCAGGGCTTGAGACAAGAGTTGATGAAGGTGCCATTATTGCAAGTGCAGTAAGTACAGATCGGTAATCAAGAAAAGCGCGGAATGAGCGACAGAGCTAAGGACCATAAACAATGAACAGGAAGCAAGGAGTAAACACAGAAACAAGGAGAATCGTGATCCCTCGAAGGTTTGTTTTCTTTCTTTCTTTTCCCCGGAATGCGAAGGTAGCGTGATGAGAGAGCGGAGAGGCGGAGAGGGGAGAGGGGAGGGGAAGTGGGTGCGTTTAAGTTGGAGCGAGGGAGGATGGGGGTGGGGGGGGGATATCGGGGGAAGGAAAGGGCAGACGTTAACACAAAAGCGGGCCCGAAGAGAAGAAAAGTGTGTGCCAGGGATTAAATTTAAATGGCAAAACGCGTGAGCCACCGCGACCAGGACGCGATGCTCACGCGCGACTTTAGCGCGTCTTTGGCGTTCTCGGTTACACTCTGGGAGTGGCGCAGTGACTACCCCACCAACCGTGGCTTACCCTTCCAACCCTTCAGGGCAATTCTCCTATCGTGTCAATGCAACCTTCATCACATTTTTATCGATAGCGGCATCAGATGAAAATGGCGGTGGTTGGGAATGAAACAAAATCTCGCCCTTGCTGCTGCTATGTGCGAACACGAGGGGTTCCCCTTAAGAATCTCCCAACTCTCTTCGCGTTGCTGCCTGCTAATACTTAAATAAATAGCTGGCTTAAGTTAGCCATCTCAATTAATGTCGTTTTCGTGAAAGCTCCCGTTTTGGACATGCTTTACAGCGGTCCTCCACCCCCCTTCATCTGCGTGTCTTCAGCCGATCGGTTCTATTACCGGTAGAGTAGAGAGTGGTTAAGAGAGCGTTGGTGAAAGGTTGAATTCGGAAAAATATTTGAGAGAGTAGGCAGGGTTTATGGCGCTCGTCCCGGGGCAGTCTGTGAGCGAGGATTGAAGAATGCAGGTACCCTTATTGGGCGAATGAGGTTTGGTGAAGCTGGATAAGAGCGGCAGGGTGAGGGTTAACCCTGCTAGTGCTGCCAAACTATCATTGATACCGGAGCCATGGTGATCCGTACGGTGGGCTTGAGTTGGCGCCATCCCGCTGTCAAACCCCACACACAATCATTGCCTATTCTCCCCCGTAGAACCTATTCAAGTCTTTCCATTCTATCATCTCTCTCCCCCGTTTCACTCTCCCTTTCATCACAACAAGCAAGAAAATAAATCCATTTCCCTCGAGATATATAGTAGGGTGGGTGTGTTTTTATACCATCCTCCTTCGTTACGTCGGCCTCTCCATTCCCCTAATTCTCTTCCGCCCTGACGAGCCATTTTCGTTGTTTCCCCTCTGTCCCTCCGTTACTTTTTTACCTTCCTCTTCCATCAATATAAATATATCATTCCTTGCCCCCCTCTATTTTTCTGTTAAGCTCCACCGCACTCGATAGACATTTCGACCCGAGTCTCTATCGTCCATTACACAAAGCACATTTCCTCCCATAACTATCTCCGTAACAGCCAAGTTCATTTCCCAGATGAGTGAACGATCGAGTATATATTTGACTTCTCGGATAAAGGAAGATCCATTACTCGATCCTTGTTTCTAACCCGCCCTGCCCACTCGGGTTCTGGGCCCGCCGCAAACCATTGTCACAGTGAGGACGAAGAGGATTTCCATTCTCCGGAATACCCACAAACTACCCGAAACCACTAATCTTCCTTCCTTCCTTCCCCCTCCTCTCCTCCCCTCTCTCCGCTTGTTAAACTCCACCGCACTCAATAAACATTCAAACCCGAGTTCCCGCCCTCTATCATCATACATCTAATACACCTCCCCACCGCTCAATGAACCTACCCAAGCTTAGGGATTATCTTATCCCCCTGACGACAACGGGAAGCCTTCCATTTCCACACACATTTCCTCCCCCAGGTTTCCCTCCACAACCTATTCCTGGGGTCCTTCCTTGTCCTAGGAATGATTCCATTTCCCCAGCGGGAATACTTAGCACATTTTACCGCACTCCCTCCTCCCTCACCCAACCCCTCCGCCACTCAACCACTCCTTCGTCCTTCATTCCCACAAATACCTAAGAACCCGGAACCGCGAGACACACCGGCGCCAAACAATCACGCAGTATCATTCTCGCAGTCACTGTGTTTGCTCTGTTTGGCTGGAAGGTTGGTTGGCACCATCTCGTGCATATGATAGCAGGAATCCGAAGCTGACGAAAATAGTTTTAAGTCTAGTAATACATTTACAAGACCAGCATGCGTGAGATGATAGAGTTGGTGATGATAGGATAGACAATGCACCAGGACGAAGATAGTGCCTAATAAAAAGTACTATGAGGGATGGAATCTAGCTTGGCTTAGTTAGCATATTTAACCAAAAGATGCAGTAATTGATTTTTGCACAAGGCGAATGATAACTCGTGAAGAAACTTTTGTTTTATTTAACTGCAAAAGGGGAAGTTTCATAACACATCCCAAGCTCAGGAATACCTCGTGTCCGTCTGCCACCTTAGCGTATACTTGACCAGCGATCCGCAGGAGAAAATCCATACGAACAAGCGATACCCCACCAATTCCCACGTCACTCCGTAATCTACCAGAAGAGAAGAACCGCGCCGGCAACATCGATCGATCACCGGGAGCATTTCACCACGACCGAAGGATCCCCAGCGCCCAGATATCTCAGACAATCACGGTATCGCAATCCGTATTTTTGCGGGTTCGAACCTTTTGGCGGGATCCGGTCGTGTTCAGTCCACCGAACTGACTATGATACACCCCGCGAAGCTCATACCATACCAACCAAAATCTTTCGTCTCCAGTTCACGATACACCCCCAGGTAATTCCCTTCATCTAACGCCGCGGGGTGAATCGATTCGAATGTGTATAAATCTCTACTAGCGCCTGGGCAATGCAGTAATAGCGTATGCTTTTTTTTACTTTATTTACTTTTTTTTTTTTTTGTTTACCAGGTCAACAGGGTACCACCGTGATCATGTCTTCTTTCTTTTCGGTTTGGTTGCTTGGCCGTTCGCTTTCTTGGTGCTTGCTGGCGAATTCTCTTGACGGAGGTGATGGGGGAGCGGGAGTGTGAGTATCGTAGTCTAGGTAGACATGGCCGGTGGCCGGCGTGAAGGATGATGGATCGGACGGATTGGCGGGGATTAGAAATTAGGGGACCCCCCCCCTTTCCCCTTTCGGTTGATTCGAAAGTAAGAGACCGTTCTCTCCGCATGTAGACGTGCGCGCAAAAGAACTTGATCTTCCGAGTGATATTTCATGCTCGATATTATTCGTTCAGCTGCCATCACACTCTAGTTTGAGAATACCAAACTCTAGCGAGCAATATAATTCAGATATCCGTGCCATCTATCTATATACACGCGCACCTCTACACCCATCTCTGCAACTTACTCCTCCCCCACCCCCTCAATACTCACATCCCTCCCCAGGAGCCCCCTAACCCTCAACTCCTCCTTCCTCCACCCCACCTCCCCCTCCTGATGCGCCTTTCTAGCCTCCTGAATCCTCTTCCTAACCTCCTCAATCCGCTTCTTGGCCTTCTCCTCCCCTTCAAACACCTTCTTCATCTCTCCTCCTCCGTCTCCCTCCTCCCCATCCACAACACCCTCCATCTTCGCACGCACAACAATCCCCCTCACCCTCCTCTCAATCGCCTCCTTCTCGAATAACTCAGCTTCAAACAGCAAGCGATTAATGGCTCTCCAGTTCTCAAAGCGGAGCTCCCTAACGGTATACCCTGTTGCCGTCCGCGTGAGCGGGTCCTCGCCGGAGGAGACTTTAGATACGGAGTTTGTTAATGCCGCATAGAAGGATTGGAGTTCTGATGGGGGAATGATGTCTGGTGTTGCAAAGTCTATGTCTACGATCCTTTCACGTCGTTTGCTGCCCGGGGCGGTGGTGGAGAAGATAGGGGAGGAGGCAAAGTTGTAGATCCTGCCGGACGAGAAGATGGTGAAGAGGTTTTTTATCTCTGAACGAATTTTTTGGCGTTTGGCTGGGTCGGAGAAGGGGGCCGGTACCGGGGTTGGCTGAGGGGTAGTAGCTCCGGGAGCTGGTTGGGAGTGTGACGGGTCTGCAATGGAGATAGCGGTGGGAGAAGCGGTGGAAGCATTGCGCATCTGTGATTGCACTCTGTTCATCCTTTCTACGGATTTGCGGTACACTTCGAGTGACATGTCGGACCTGCTGGCTTCTATCTCCTCACGGACGTAGCCTGGCATGTCGAGGTTCAAGCCGCCCTTTTAGCACCATTAGTACATACACACCGTAAGTAAGAGGGGAAAGGGGTCAAGCCTTAATTAGGGCGATGAAGTCTTTAATATCCCACGGTATTTTCAATTCCTCCCGCGCAGCACATAGGTCCTGCCAGCTCCTTTTGAATTGCTCCCGATCCCCCAGTTCTCCAAAGGCGTTGATGATAGTTCTGTAGGTGACCATGTTCGGCACCAAGTTAGCAGCAAGTAGCTCCTTTATACCGCCAAGTACTAGGTCCAGTCTCCGCAACTTCCCGCCCAGCGAGATGATAGTATTAAACGTCCCCTCACTGGGAAAGACCTGCAATTTCCCAAACGCGGATATCAAGTCTCTGATCAATGCCATTGTTGCACCAAACATCTTATCGAATTCTTCCCCTTTACTCTTCGAAGCGTCACTCGGTAGTGATCCAAGGATAGCAAATATGAGAGAATTCAAGTGTTGCGGGAATGGTTTCCCTCCAGCTCCAACGAATGCATATACCAGTCGGATCATAGCCTTCACATCCCGATGCTTCGCCCAAATCTCTTTAAGCAATGGCGTAAGCGTCGCAGGCCTCGGTGGAGTCCCCGCCCGACAAGCCATCAAGAAGACAATATACGCCTCCTTCACCGGCCGCTCGTACAAGAACAGTTCGTATATCCTCGCGGGAGTCAAAGTCGGGTACAGCCTGACGGATATATCAAACCCTTCGTACGCCCCTCTCCAATCACCGTGCAAAATCCTCGCTGTGATAATCCCCTGTAGGAGCATAAGCCTCGTAGCCTTCCCCGTATCCCTCGCAACCTTCGGATCCACCGTCTCAGAGTACCTCTCCAGCGCTTCCGTAAACATTTTCTCCATTTCATCCTGCGCCACGCCCTGATACGTGTAGTTCTCTATGGCAGCGCCGTAGACCCTGGCATCGCAGTGCGTCTCGCCCTGGTCAATCAGCCACTTCCAAAACTCGTTCGCAACATCAAATCGTTCCATGTCTTTCAGGCAGGACATCAAGTGCACGCTGGCGAGCGCATGTCCGGGTATCTCGCCGGATTTCAGGTCGGCGATCAGTTGCTTGATGTGTTTAAAGACTTCTTTTTCGTGAGAGGAGAGTCGATACTTTGTGTGGATCTGGCGGGAGAGATTCGATATGTCGTCCGGGGTCAACACGCCTAGATCTCGGAGCGTAGGGTAGGAGGTCATCGCGGAGGAGATCTGAGTAGCGGTTACGTCGCATCGGAAGACAAATAACTGTCTCACGCTTGTTAATACAAGATATCCATTCGCCCCTTTCATCCCATTGGTCCCAAGTCAAGCAAACAAACAAACCTCCTGCGAGTAAATAGACCTCAATTCCCCCGTCGACAGCTGCGGTGCAATCGTCTGGTCAAGAGTAGTAGAAGCCCTCCTCCGCGGATTCATAGGAGCATTCCCCCCCCTCTCCTTCCCCCCCCTTCCCTTGCCCTTCCCCTTCACTCTCTTGGCCGAGGCAAAACATCGCACCGGAGTCCCAGTGGTAGCAACCGCGCTTCGTGCCGGAAGCCGAATTCGAACCCGCAGGGCTCGAGAGCATATCGAATTCATCTGTGGTGCTCAAATATCGGTGTGTGTGCGTAGTGGGGGTGGGGGTGGGGGTGGGGGGTGTTGAACACTGAGAGGCTCTTCCGTCAAATCATGTCCTGGCACTTTTTTTTTTTTTTTACCCTAGTCCCTTTGGGTATGATATCATTCTCGGCAATGTGTTTCTGATAAGCCCCCGCCGTCTTGGCAACCCCTGACTGCAGTCACCCATCGATCACTCGAAATCGGTCTATCAGAGTTCTCGATCGGTCCAAACACGCTGACGAATGCTTTTATTCATCTTCTGTGATATTGGTACAGTATTATACTCTTGTGTTCCATGGGGATTACGGATGGCAATGATGATAAGGTGTGCTAACCTGAGCCAAGATTCTGTAAAGTGCCCAATGCAAGAGTAACACATAGTCTAAGCAAGTAAGCAGGTAAGGCAACGACGGGAACTCCCTTGATTCCATAATGGCAATACCATCGTTTGCAACTTTTAACCATACCAAGATATTAAATTTGCACCCACAGAACAAATGGGATACTTTCCTGATTCACAATCATGGATCATAATGTGTGCTCGAGTAATTGATAGCCCAAGACATCCCTAAGTATGATAGTCATATATTTCCCGCGCATCTTATACCCAAAGCCCGCACATAATTTAACCTTCGCACCAGGTTCAAATATTCGGGTTCATACTGTACGGTAAGGTGTGTTGAAGCCCTCTTTTTCTATGGTGATAATTCCTTTGGTGTGTTGCAATCGATGGTATGATATATGATACACGTGTATTTTATAACAAACAATTCCTCAGTGTGAAAGCGTTTTTAAAAAAAGAACCGCTATTGCATGCCACCCAGACCCAAGCAGAGGGTCCAAATTTCGGTGACATGCAGCAGCAGGCCTCTTTGAAAACGCTTCGACATTACGAGTAGAGTAATGCGGTAAGTTATTGCTCGATTGGACCCCTGTTAGCCGATTACCGGTAGTTCGTTCACTGGCATATGGGACGATTCTCCCTCTCCCCGTACCTGTTATATCCACTTATCTCTCTATCCCTCAGCCGCTCCGGATGAGGATGCAAGGGAGAGAGATCACAGTGTCGCTACGTTACCGGTACTCGAGCATAGCATTATGATTGCGATCTCCGCTCTTTGTGGATCTTGCTCATGAGTACATGGCATATTCGAGCACCACATGCCAGGCTCTGGTCTTATTCTGTCTCTCCCTCTCCCTCTCCCTCTGTATGTGTGTGCCGGTATGTGTATCTTCGAAAGCAAGGAAGGTTGATTACGGCACTTGATTCACTGTAATGCCCAGTGTTCGATGGATGGAATAGCAAACTGTTGAGTATAATAATAATGCACACTCGTAGTTCACTCTACACTACCCAGTGCCAACGCCACGATCACCACCGGCGACAAGTGCATATTCCCGGAACAAATGGTAGAAAACCGAGCTGAAATCTCGAGCTTTTGCAGTGGCGGAAGAGACAAGACTTGAAAATGGATGGGGAAGTTTCATCCCTTCTGATTGTCGAAATTAGACTTGCCGGCGCACCGGAGATGCTTGCTGTTCTGCTGGGTCCAGGTGGGTTGTACAAGTAACTCAATTCCTCTCGTTACCCGAGTATGATATGCTGGTGTTAAATTTATTCTATTGGGGGGGGGGGGGGTGAATGTCCGGAAGCGTGGTATCCCGATCCCGTCTGATTTGGCGATGGTAGCCATGGTACTCGAGTACGGTAGTTGTATGATAGCTGTGGTGGGTGAGTGAGATAGTTCATTGCGTTGCACAATGTGCAAAAATGGGTAAATTTAAGGAAGAGAAGGCGAAATCAGTGGCTTGATGGCTTTCTTGGGAATCCTGGTTGGGAAACGACATACGGGCTCGCCTTCCTGTCGAATGATTACGGGATAGATGAGTAGAGTGCCGCAAGGCTAATGAGTTGATTGATGGCTTTGGTGAAGAGATGGTGTGGCAGCGCTTACCATATATCGAGTGCTCTTTTATGCTCCCAAGAGTAAGCTCGCTCCCCGAATTGCGGCACCATAATTACGGGCAGATCGTATTAATACAAATTTGTATACTACAGTGTAACACTATATAATTTTATAAAAGACGTGTCTTGTCTGACCCCTTTTTTTTTTACAAAATGTGGAAATCAAGTGTAAATGACAGAGCCAAGTAGGAAATGGGAAATATTACTTCCTATTATAAAGAACTAAGTTACATATACTAATTGCTAACTACTAGTAGTGACTCTGATCAATAGCATTATACTTTCTCTTTTGAATAGCATAAGTATAATATAATAATTAGGATATTCAAGTTGATCTTCAAGTTTCTAATTGTGTTGAAAAGCTACATTGAATATGAAACAGTTCATGTATTAGAAATTTTTTTTTTTACATACCCCGCCCGTACTGTTAATACATCAGACATATTGGATGAACTAAAAGTAGAGTAGAATTTGATTATGTCTGTCTAAACTAAATTATTTGAAATATAACTATTATACAATTTATTAAAATAAATGTAATATAATCAAATATTGTAATTAATTTCTAGGTTTAATAATACCTAATCCACATACTTCTAATATAATAATAATAATATTATATAGTAAATACAAAGTGTTTACAAGAATCTACTAAGAATTAATAAGACTTATGCATAACATATTTGCTAGGTGGTAGTTATTGTTAGGTAGAGACAACCGGTATAGACTTAGGGTTGTCTACGCCAATTGAAATTCTTTCGTATAGACGGAGATTTGTCTAGGAAGGCTCGAGAGCAACTCGTTTCGTTTATGACTACTAAGAGCGCAAAAAAGTAGGATAGAATCGTAAAAACAATATTATATTGTTAAGGTCTCTTCTCCGTTGCTTGATAATGTCTAAAGCTTGGGAGGTACTTCGATATTTATATTCCGCGTCTGAGTATTCGCGGACTACATCTATTTAACATACAAAATAAGTACCTCTTCAAATCTAATGCGCAATGTCGAGTTCTCCCTGAAAGTGCGAATACCAGGAGACCCTGAAAACCATTACACCCTCTTCGGTTAATTACTATTTTCCTATCTGGAAGACATACTCGTTACCAGTAGTAATTCACCGATCTCTAGAGTCTTTAGACCTGTCGCCGAGTTCTCAAATCGAACTACGTTGGCTCCAATAGTCTCTTCCGTTATCAAGAGGATCAGTCTTGATACGTAGTTGCCTTTGCATATGTGCCGGAGTCGATGACTTCTAGTTGTGATAACTCAACAACTAACCGATGGAATTTATTCCAATAACTCTCCATTCGTAGAGGGGAAGTCATTCTATGGAATACTCTCATAATTCCTCGGTCGGCAACTCCTGGTTGTCCTATGTAGAGGGGGTGGACCTTCGTGTTGTGTTGGTCATAAATCCCGCAACTGAGGTGCACCCCGTATCATAGTTGCGACACTCCCTAGGGCTCGTTGGCTTCTTTGGTAGTGTCTACAGAAGCCTTAGACTCTTTCTAATTATCGGAGAGTGGATGTGAATGCGTTGGTTCGTTACCCCGAACCTCCTAACATTCCTATCTCAACCTTATGCGAGAACGTCCCGTTACTTACGGCCTATGCCAAAGATGTCTTATCTTTGAAGCCTAGTAACTCCCTGAGTAGTTGACGGATTGACTTCGTTCCACTTCTCAGGTCTTGCCAGAGATCCCCTCTTATATATCCTGCGAACAGCTTTCGGTCGGACGGACAGCAGTGACGTATACGGTGTTATTCTGACACCTTTAATTCTGTGACCATATAGTCACAGGACGCAACAAAGGTTGATGTGTATGATGACGTGCGGGCCCCGTAAGGGGGCCGGAGGGGGGTGTTGGAGACTAAGATTCTCGGACTCGGGTAAAGTTACCCTACCTAAGGTACTCCTAGGCTATCGGAATCGGGTACTCCTAACAGTTATGTTGTAGATATAATAGTTAAATAGGTGACTATCTCTACTAGCGAGACAAGTAAGGGCTGTCATACTAAGAGAGGCTTCAAAAAGGTGAACTTGAGAAACTAAAGAAGTAATCATTTAATCAAGTATATTGAAAATGCTGCCCGCTGAAGTCTGCTGTTTTTATTATAGAAACAGGTAGTCTTTGAATATATACATTTGTTTACATCTAACATGAATAAAATAATCAAGTAAAATAATCTTTTCAAGTTAGCTTAAGTATCAAAACCAACTTGAATACCTAATCAAACATAAGACAAACTTGATATCAAGTATGATTCTGCGACTAAATATAAAACAAACTCAGTATTAAGAGTAATACAATAATCAAACATAAAACAAACTCAGTATCAAGAGTAATACTATAATCAAATATAAAACAAGCTTAGTATTGAGAGGAATACCGTAATCAAACATACTAAAACAAACTAAGAACTAAGAGCAATACTGTAAATCAAATATAAATCAAAATCAGTATTATGACCAATACTGTAATTAAACATAAAATAAGCTCAACTAACCATGTACTGGTAGCAGTTATATCATGAAAGAAGAAGTCAGAAGGTAGTTAGATTTAAGTATATAATACTGTACTATTAACTCATTATAACTAACTTAATAAGAAAAATTTGGTAGTATATATTACAAGTTTTTATAAAGTTTACAGTATCTGGAATAAGTAAAAATATAAAGTATTTAATAGTATTAGTACTGAGTTTATAAAGCTTAAGTTATAGAAAGTTAATTAGTGGTTAAATCTCAATATATGAATACTATAATTTAATATAATCAGCTTAATATAGAAAATTGAATTTTATATTCTATAAGTTTTTATAAAGTTTATCGGACTTACAATCAGTATAATTTTAAAGTATTTAAGATATAAAATAAATGATTCACCAGATATATTATATAGAATTTCAAGTAGATGTTAGACCAGAATATATTATAATTTAAGTTGATTTTAAGAACTGACTAGTATTTTAATAGATATTTATTAACGTTAGAATATTGTAAAAAAAGCTACAATAAAGTAATTTCTGTATAGTCAGAACTATTTCAAAAATTAATGCAATAAAATGAATACTATATTTTTTTTTTTTCATTCTCTTGAATGGAATAGAAATTACAACCTAATATTGAATATAGTAAGTTTATAGGAATATTAGCCTCTAAGTATTTAAAATTGCCAGAAAGTTTTAACCACCTTTAGATACAAAAAATGCTGAGAGCAATCCAGCTAAATACATTCTACCTAGATGGAGAGTTTTTTTTTTCTAAAAAAAAAAAAAATCAAATTTACTGGTACATAATAATATCTGTATAGAGCTTATCTTTCAAGATTTCCTAATACTATGGTAGTAAGTTGAAGATAACTCTTTGTTTCCCTTATCTTTCTCTTTATCTCACTTGCCTCCTGCTTAAAACCTGTGCCCCCCACTTAGAGGCATTCAATAATTACCTGAGAAGATATCTGACGCCTTATAGGAAAATGTATAGTATTATGTGATTGGTAGGAACCCCAGGTTATGGATCATATAACAAGTAAAAAACGCCCTTTAGAAGAAGAAACACTGCAGTGGGAATCAAGGATGAGTTTACCACATTTTCGCTCACACCCTACCGGTAGTTCAGCATCCCTTTACGGCCGTCGCGCAAAACCTCCCTAATGAATCGGAGACCCGCAGACTTGGCGGGTGGGAGCAGGCCTTACCGAGAAAGAAGGGCTTATCTGCTATCCAGGTGGTGGTGGGGGAGAGCGGGAAGGGAGAGGGAAAATTTGAGTGGAGAGAAAATGAGGCGAATATGCCAATGCGGAACTGCAATGCGAAAAAAAGAAGAAAATGATTTTCATGCTGTTGATGCTGTAATAGGGGCGCTCACGCCAACTCGAGTAGAAACAAAGCCGGAACCACAGTACCATTTTAGCGGTTCGGGGTGAGTGTAGTGCAGTCTGTGCTCTGGTTTGCGATGGAGTCTGCATGTAGGAGCGGGGAGAGGGAGTGGTGTTAATATCATAAATTGATCTAGCTATGCGGGAGTAAGTGCGTGAGCTAATTGGTAGACTAAAAAACACATGCGGATTGATAGTGTGAAAATAAAAACATTTCAGGCCGTACGAGTACAGTACAGTACAGTACAAGTGCTCTAGGTGACAGTTAACAGGACATTACAACCCCCACAAAAGCCCATGCTTACGCCAGGTGATTGGAGATTCACCGTCACAGCGCTGAAACGTTTAGCTCAACAGCAAGCATATAACCGTGCCAAGGTTCCCGCCGATTGTGTAACTGCGCGCAGTTGCAAATCTTGCGGCACGTCTACGACATGCCCTACAGCTCAATGCCAGATTCACCTCAACGCCAGATTTTTGAACAACGCCAATAAAAATAACCACACCAATCAACCCAATCCTTTCAAAATGAGCGAGCAATATGCAGAGATTGAAGCTAGGATTGAACTTGCCTGTCAGGAGCTTTTAGGAAGTGAAAAGCCAAACATTGCAGCCACAGCACGTGATTATGCGGTTCCAGAGACACGGGTGCGGGGGAGATAGAAGGGACGTCAAGCAAGAACCGAACGACTTCCAGTAAACCGAAAGCTCACGGAAGATGAGGAGCTTGCTATTGGTCTCTATCTCCGCCGTTTAGATGAGATTGGAACCTCCGCACGACTTTCCATGATCACCAACTGTGCAAACAGTATCCTCCGTCGAAATCACACAAGCACTGAGCCCGACTCCCCACCTCCAACAGTTAGTTCAGTTTGGACTAGTCGCTATCTTCAGCGACATCCCGAGTTTCATGTCCGAAAACAGAAAACTCTAGACCAAGAACGAAAAACTGCGCACAATCCAGATGATATTTTGGATTGGTTCCTCCGCTTCAAAACTGTGTTTGAAGATAAGGGCATCCAAAAGGAGGACATCTATAACTTCGACGAGACAGGCTTCCGAATTGGGATCGGAAGAGATCAGTGGATAGTAACCCTGGATCCTGATCGACAATCATATTTGGCAAGTTCGACAAGCCGTGAGCTGGTTACCTGTTGTGAAGTTATCAGCGGTGACGGCTTCGTTTTACCCTCGATGGTGATACTTCCGGGTGTCTTACATATGGAGGATTGGGCTACCAAAACTGATCTCGAGGATGATGTTTTGATGTCTGTATCTGATACAGGCTATTCCAATGATGTGCTTTGTTTGGAATGGCTACACCACTTCGAGAAGTTTTCGGCACGGCGTCAAATTGGGGCATATCGGCTTCTCCTACTTGATGGCTATGGCTGTCATTGGACTCGGGACTTTATTTCCTTTTGCGATGAGAATAAAATCATACCCTTCTGCCTTTCCCCGCATACGACGCATCTGCTTCAACCTCTTGACGTTGTAGTGTTCCAGCCATTAAAGCACTATCACGCGGAGGCAATTGATAGAGCTACACGGACTGGCTGCTCTGACTTTAATAAGGTCGAGTTCCTCTCTGCCCTTACTTCAATTCGAACCCAAGCTTTTAAGCAAACAACGATCATTTCTGCTTTTCGAAAAACCGGTCTCATACCCTACAATCCTGATATTGTTTTATCTCGTCTACTAGAAAACCGCACAAATACCACTTACAACACCCAACCCACTACTCCACCACCAAATCTATACCCCACGCTTTCAACACCGTATACTGTTCGATCTCTAAAGCGACAGGCCTGCTACTTGGAGACTGCTGATCCAGTCTCTCCTACCTTTAAGACCAATTTAGCACGTTACATCAAAGGTAGTCTAGTACAGTCGCAAGCTGGGGCTCATGCATTGGAGGAGCTGGGAAACACAAGAGCAGCGGAACAAGCCCGGGCAACTCGTCAAAATCGTTCACGACGCTTTGTACAGAAAGGAGGAGTCATCTATCTACATCAAGCCCGGGCAATTGTGCGTAAGAAGGAGGAAGATGACATACAGAAGAAGGTCGAGCTGGTCGAGAGACAACTTGAACGCGTGAAAAAAGATGCTATCCGTGACCGAAAAAAAAAATGGAAGCCTATATTTCAGGAGCTTAAAAGGTCTATTAGAAATCAAAGAGCAAAGGAGAAGCAGATTGGGAGGCGTGGTTGAAATCTTGTATTTTAAGCTTGGTAGTTTTATAAAATCTGGCGTTGAGGTGAATCTGGCGTTGAGCTGTAGGGCACGTCGTAGACGTGCCGCAAGATTTGCAACTGCGCGCAGTTACACAATCGGCGGGAACCTTGGCACGGTTAATCGCCATCGTGCTCGGTGAGTGCATAGGAATAGGGCCAGCCTCAAAAAAAAAAACAATTCCACGATAGTATCATAGTACTCGTACCGATAACTTACCCGCAAAACCGCATTCTTTTGCCGGTACCCGGTTTTGGCAGTTTTTGTCCTTTTGGCAGTTTCACTACAGCTCAAACCTGACCAGAACTGCGAGTAATAGAGAGTTTGCGATTGGAGACCTAGGTGGAAGGAAAACAGGTTAATTTGTGTTAACTGAAAAGTCTTGGCCATCTAGGTGGGTGGAGAGACCTGAGCATAGTGTAAATTGCAGATTTAGAGACCTGAAAAATTCTTCTGTTCTAACGTCATCTCATCAACCAAAACACAACCTGGCAAAAAAAAAATCTCCAACCACAAACGTTTAAGAGCCACCCCAACTCCCAGCAATGGCATCGAATACACGACACGAGACTACAATAATCGACCTGGATTCAGCCTCCTCTCAACCAATAACCGAAGGTCAAGATGCAGCAATAGTAACGATTGCCGATCAAAGTCAAGGAAGCGGCACTTCGGTACGAGCAAAGCCTACAAAATGGTTGGGCTGGATGGATAGAGCTCTTGTACGTCAAGTATTAGCAACTGATCCTCTCAACTGCAGTCGGGGAAGAACAGCAATAAAGTGGGCAGAGGTGTCGACTGCTTTATGTCTTTTGAAGCCCCAACCGATATCTCGGAGTGCAGAGTCCTGCCGACAGAGAGTTAAAAAGCTTGTTGAAATTTATAAGGTAAGAGAAGAGATTCTTACTTTGAGGTCTAAGAATTCAATGACATTACTGATTAATAACAGAAAGATGAACTTACGTCCCTTCGAAAATCTGGAACGAACGAAGAATTTGGAGAGTTTGAAATCAACATGGTTGAACTGTCCACACGATGGGATCAAGCCAGTACTGATCCTGCAATACGAAAGTTGGCGCAAGAGAAGGCGGCACAACTCGAGTTGGATGGAAAGAGGGTTAGAGATGACTCAATGAGAGGACTAGTACGTCGAAGAGAAGAGGAAGGCAGTACAAGCAGTGGGTCTGATGGATTGAGGGTTGGTGGTGTGCCTCCGCCCAAGAAAAGGCAGAAAAATCAAGAAGGTAAGGATATAGATAACTTACTTCTTGAATTTGCTGCGGGTATTAAAAATGATAAGGAGGAATTAAAAGAGATTGAAAGAAAGCAAGACCAGAAGCATGAGGATCTTATGCAGGGTATTTTAGGACTTATGGAGGAGATTAGAGAACAAAGTGAGGGGAGATCTCATGATGCATATTTGGGGAGAAAGGCAAGAAAGGATGAGTTGGTTTTGATTTTAGAGACGTTGAGAAAAGATAATGAAATTTAAAATCTCTTTATGTACATACTAGTCTGCTAGTTTCTTGTTAAATATGAAAATACTCCACCAAGCTTGGAGGTTCTAAAAGCTCTTCTTCGACCAACACTTCTCCTTCAATATCATCTCGTACAGGATTTGAAACATCAAAATACTGCGTTATTTGAGGCTTGTGAAGACATACATGAGCATTATGAAGAAGTACAGCAACTCTGAACTGTACCCCAATTGACTGCAGCAAATGTTTTTGATTTTTAGCATAATCAAGAAAACCAAACGTATTCACTATCTCTTTAAATGCCCACTCTACCACTATCCTCAATCGAGACATTGATTGATTCCATAGCTTCTGATATTCAGTTACTTGTGCCCCTTGATACGGTGAAAGGAGGAAGTTGCTGATACTATAAGCAGGATCGCCATAGACTTGAAGAGGTGTTCCATCGGGAGCATGTGCATAGCGTTGCAAAATGGCAGGTAAATTAGACTCCCTCCATAAAAAAGAGTCATTTCTACGCCCATCAATAGGTCCAAACAAATGACTAACAAGACCATCAGGCGTTACAATTGCATGATATTTCAGGCAGTGCTTTCGCTTCCATCCATTATAGCATGTCCGTTGACGACGGGTAGGCCTTGCGATGGCACGAATGGTCCCATCGATAAATCCCCAAACGGTAGAAATTGGAGCACCCTTTCTCTGAATTGCACGGGCGTATTGTTGTAGCTTTTCTGGAGTCAATCGTCTATCATCCCATTCAAGGAGATGTTTACACTTTGATTGAATAATTGACTGCAAAGTAGTACAAATCCATGATGTTCGCTCGATTGGCCATCCAAACTTCATAGCCAAATCACAGAGACGATTTGGATATGATAGCCGGGCAAGCAACATGCATAAAGCAGTTTTCGGATCCTCGATAATCCCATTATCTGCTCTGATAACATCGGGGAGCTGTAAAGCCTGAACTAGCTCTTCAACTTCTGTTTTTGTGAAACTTTTTATTTATAAGTCTTTATATACTAGTATATACTTATATGTACAGATATCTTTCATGCTCATGCTTACCGGAACAAATTTCTCCACTCCTCTTCCTCTAGAGATTCTAGATTAACTCTTCCTCCCTCTCGCAAAGCCCCTCTCTTCCGAACATTGTCTCGGGTGACAGCGGTTCGTAACTGCCGCAAGAGTGCAAGCCGTTGGACATTCCGACTGTACCGGTATCTGGCAGCAAGCATTGAAAGTAGAGAGGTTCGGACTTGAGTAAACAATAGATGTATGATATACAAGTTAGACATAACAGGAAAAACAAAAATTTTCATCTACATATCTGAGAGTCACCCGGCCGCCAAGATTCCTAGACCTGCACCGCAAACTCTTTTTTCACACCCAGGTCCATTTTCATTAACTGCCACCTAGGTCTCTTTCCGCAAACTCTCTACTGTCCCCTGTGTAGTACCGTAGTCCACCAGCGCCGGTGAGGGACGTGGTCTATGAGGAATTCGGGAGTGATAGGAACATATGAATTTTCGATTTGCATGCTTGTACCGGTATGATATGAGTACGCCTTTTTCCTTTTTATTTTTTTCCCCTCTCCATTGAAGTGGTACTATACACCCAGGAGTGAGTGGGATTGGTATCATATTCGTACTTGGGTGAGGGGGGGAGAGGATTGTAGGAGGGGGGGGAGCTGAGCTGTTCAATACCAGTACTCGAGTACCGTACGCTCTCTCCTCCCTGGTTGACTACGAGTACTATATTCTAATTCATCGCCGTGTTATCATACCGGGATCTCCTCGTTCGCTAGCGGGGAAGGGCTCGATTGGAAATGAGATATGCTGTACTCAAGCACTGTGCAGCAATCAAGGGAAGGGAATAGCAAGGCACGTTACCGTACAGTACTCGAGTACAGTACCGTACAGTGGTAGCTTATGAAGATGCTTGAAGGGAGCACGTTGCAACATGGATTTGGAGCTGTGCCCGAGCACAGCAGACGTGTATCATATGTGGGTCCATGGAGGGTCACTCTCTCTTACTCTTTCTATCCCTTTGATTCTCTCCTTCCTTCAGCTACTGCCTTGCCTGCCTAAGATGCCATTGTTGGCTCGCTTTTGCCATATAGGGTAGACTACTCGGGTACCGTATCGTTGTATAGCGAACACTCCTCTCGGAACAAGTCTGGTGACTAGATGGTGACGAGATGTCCAGTGAGCTGTTATGTCGACGGATGGCTGAGATTTTCAGACCCCGCTCATGATACGTAATTCTACAGTATCATACTCGTAAAGCTGCTAGTAGACGTGCTGAACCAAGAATTTAGGTAAATCACTGGTCACAAAAATCTAATACAAAAAAATAATTTATAATAGCCCTTACTGTAAACCCCAGCAGCATTTGTGATGGCGATGGATATGGAAGTAACTTATGCCGTTTTGATGTTTCACACAGCCACAAATACTTGTCCTAGGCAAGAAGAAGTGCTCGCGCGGTCTTTGCTTGGGAATTGTCGTCTTAGCTGTCCGGCTTCAACTCGGGCGCGCGGGTATTGGAAAATTCGGGTCGTGATTTTGTCTGGGCGCTCCCACAAGCACGAACTTTTTGCCATATATTTTGCGGACCCCTGTTTTTGAATACATCTCGCCTGGGAGAAGCAATATTCGCAGGTCCAAGTTCTTTGTGAGAACCTGTGCCGGGCACAAAAAAAATACTGTATGGATGTGGAGAGCTTTTGGAAGGGGGAGAGATAATAATTATTATTATTAAATTTAGGGTGCATTTTTGCGAAAATGACAACACTTTTCATGTTCTCCAAATTTTATCGTATAATCTCCTGCATTTTCCAGCCCATTGAGTAGGCTCTATGCTTCATGAAAAATATTTGAATTTATATTTGAACCTTTTTTTCTTTCTTGTGGCAGTATTGGTTGCCGGCAACTGAAAATGTCATTAACTCAAAGTTGATGAAAATTCAAGTGTAGTCACTTTTCAAAAAAAAAAAAGATTATCATAGATAGATTGATTGGGTTCAACCGATGTCTCACCGCCCTATGACTATCATACATATATACCCAAACGTCTCCCTCCCTCCCTCTCCCACTCTTTGTTTCTCCCTTCGTTCGGGGAAACCGCCACCTAACATCCTGTCCATATTCTTCCTTAACGGCCACTCAATTCTTGTGTTATACCCTGGCTAGGTCCGATCTTATCGTCCTAATGTCGATTTTCGCTACTGCTCAGTAATATCCTGTTCCTTCGTCGACTGAAGGTGCTCACGTTTTCTCCCGTCCGTCTGACTTGGGTCCTACAGGAGCACTTGCCCCGCCCAAGTCATTTACATATCTTGAGCCCTCCAACTTGCATTCCGAGGAATCCGTTTGCATTGGAGATAGGGACAGCTTCTGACCTGGGGAGGTTCCATCGATTTTGTTTTGAGGGGTCCAGACGAGAGTGGGTGTTGAATAGTTTTAACTTTGCGGTTTCAACACTACCGCACCAACCCTCTGCGGCCCTAACGCAGGATTCCGAGACCTTTACCCTTTTTGTTTACGAGTAACTAGGAACTTGTCGCAGGAATAATTAACCAATAAGGTTTGCTACGATGGGATTACCGAGGAGATGGCAATTCAAGCCTCATTTCAACTTCATTACTGTACATTGTGCGTGGTTCCTTCCCTTTCCCCCCTTTCTTCATCTTGCGATGGGTGTGGAGAGGTCCAATTGGGCCTGTGCTAATTTAATTACCTTTGCGGTTTCTATAGATGCATACGTCATTGGGATGGCCATCATCGGCTCGGTCATAATTTATCCTTACAAGAATATGCGGTACATTGACGCATTGTTCTTTGCTGCTGGTGGAGCCACACAGTCTGGTCTGAATACGTGAGTTTCCGTCCACGTGGGAGGTCATTGGTGCTCGCGGGTCATTACATATGATACTGATGGATTTTTTCCGCAGAATTGATGCCAACCTTCTGAAACTCTACCAGCAGGTCGTGATATACTTTCTGCCGATGCTTACAACCCCAATATTTATAAACACTTTAGTTGTCTTTGTGCGTCTATACTGGTTTGAAAAGCGGTTCGAGAATATCGGTATGATATCAGCCCGGCACTATTTCTTTATTGTTGGATTGATGGATGCTGAGACTTTGTCGTCAAGTCTCTTTGACCCGGCAGCCGTCGAGAGCGAGGTCTGCGCTTTCTAAGGGAACTTTGGATGACAATGTGGAATCCGGGAGAGAAGGGGCGGGGGTTCGTGGGAGGGAAATCACAGTCCTACGCGCAGAGCCAGGAACGCCATTGAATCTAAGCAAACAATCATTGAGCCCCGGGCCTGGCAAGAACGCAGAGGATCGCCCCCGTAGTATGGATTCTGATATCGCCCCAGAGAGTGTTAGATCTCAAACTCTACAGGGGAGAAGTAGCTCGGATGGTGTGCATGGAAGTGATAGTTCCGGTGTTGCTTCGTCCGCTACCGAAGGGTATGCCAACCCTGTTTCCTCCAGTGTGAGTGAGAAATGGAGCACATTCATCCCACGTTCAGCCAGAGCGGGATACACGTGCTCCTATTCTCACTTTTACAGCCAAGTGATTGCCATATCAGAAGGAAGCTTATATAAAACAGGCCACAAACTCAGCGACAAAATTCCGAAGCTACCGGAATCCAATTCGTGGATCTCCCGTCGCCACCCAGAGATGGGGCGGGTTGCACGAGCGCTTTCACTAGCCCCCATATCGCATTTGCCGAGACGCAAAGGAATTGCGTCCATGGGAAAGCACTCAGGATTCCCGGACCGAGGGAGTTCGAGAAGGGTTTGTGCGCGTGCTAATCACAATATTTTTGATCGCCGCTAACTTGAGCTAGGTTATCGGGCCCAGGAGATTGATGAGGACGATATCGGCACTCTCCATCGCAGTAGAACTACGGCTGAGGGAGACCGGAATCATGATGTTGGAAGTCCTGCTTCAAGAACGATGAGTTTGGGCAATGGAGTCAATGGGTCAAACAATGTCCGCCAGCGGAAATTACCTCCTCTCGAGCAGTTCTTGCCACGTGCTTCTACTGTTGAGCGCGTAATATCTTCTGCGTTTTCTGTTGGACAGCACCCAAAACGGAGAAACACGAGTCCATTCTCGAGATTGTCAAGGAAGACGGCCAAGGAGCCCCCGAATATGCCTTACTTGTCATATACCCCTACTATGGGAAGGAACTCACAGTTCGTGGGCTTATCAGATGAAGAGCGTGACGAACTAGGTGGAATTGAGTATCGGAGTTTGAAGCTATTGGCAAAAGTCTTAGTTGGTATGCATCAAATCTCGTTAGCTTGTGCTGTGAGTTTTGTGCTAAGATACAACAGGTTACTATTTATTTTTCCACGTATTTGGCGTCGTTTGTTTTACGCCTTGGATCTGGGCCTCGGGTGGCTATATGGATTATGTGAGATCGGTTGGCGTGAATCCAACATGGTGGTATGTTTTGAGACTAGACCACGTTCGAAGGCCTCACGCTGATGTCCACAAGGGCTATCTTCTCTGCGCAGACTGCTTTCAATGACCTTGGGTTTACCCTTACACCAGATTCCATGGTGTCTTTCCAATCCGCCACATTTGTCCTCATCATCATGACTTTCCTTATTATTATTGGAAATACCGCCTTTCCTTGCATGCTCAGGTTGATTATTTGGATTATGTTCAAACTCTGCCCCAAAGAGTCTTCGCATAGAGAATCGCTCAATTTCCTTTTGGATCATCCTCGTCGTTGCTTCACTTTGCTGTTCCCGAGTTGGCCTACTTGGATGCTATTCTGGATCGTCATTGTCCTCAATTGTGCCGATATTATTCTCTTCATCGTCCTGGACCTGAATGACGGCGACGTTACTGAGATACCGGTGGGACATAGGATAATGGGCGCCATTTTCCAAGCCGCTTCTACGAGGACGGCTGGGTTGGCAGTTGTGAACATGGCAGACCTTCACCCTGCGGTTCAAGTTAGTTATATGCGTATGTGGCTGCCGGCTCTCTACACATTTGATTATCTGCTCACATGGCGTAGTCATGATGTATATTTCGGTATTCCCAATTGCTATCAGTGTCCGAAGGACCAACGTGTACGAGGAAAGCTCCCTCGGTATCTACGCTAATACGGATGACGAAGACAACGGCAGAGGAGCATCTTTTGTAGGGGCCCATTTGAGGAAACAGCTGTCTTTTGACTTGTGGTATATCTTTTTGGGTCTTTTCATTATTACAATATCCGAGGGGCCCCGTATCCAAGACCCCAAGGATTATGTCAGTATTACCGGACTGTGTAGTCATTGCGCATATACTGATGATTTATAGGCGTTCACGACTTTTGCGATTCTGTTTGAGGTGGTTTCTGCTTAGTGAGTATCCTCGGCATAGATATTGTCATTTCGATATCTGACCGGTTGGCAGCGGCACTGTTGGCCTAAGTTTGGGATATCCAAATAGCAACGCATCCTTCTCTGCCCAATTCGGCGTTATTGGAAAACTGGTTATTATTGCTATGCAGATCCGTGGAAGACACAGAGGTCTCCCGTATGAGCTTGACCGTGCGGTACGTTTCCAGTTCTGCGCCTTATGTCATTCCATACACTAATTCCCTCAAAGATTCTCCTACCCAGTGAGTCGCTTCAGCAGAAAGAAGCCCAAGATGCACAGTTACGTGCGTTGCGTCGAAGAGGGTCGAGTTTCACTCAGGTTGGTGGAAGGCCATTGACTGGGGTCCGCTCTGTCCAGTCACAAGCCATTGGAGATGATTGAATTAGAATCATGATTGGGTAAGATGGCAACCGCGGCTTTTCTTTTCTTGTTCTCTTTTTCTTCTTTAAATTTATACTTGTACGTTTTCCTTTTCACCGGTAGATCAGGCGTGGGGCGTTTCTTACTCCTTTTTCCAACAATACCCAGAGTTTGGGGTTTTATAGATTGCTGCAGGTGGGGATTGCGGTGTGATAGGATGGGTTATAAGCCTGTTACTAGTTCTGGTATTGCCTACTTATACGCGTATTAGCACATATTGTTACGCCAAATTCAAAAGCGATTTATGTATGACATGACAATATTATGAGATGAGGACGGCAACCTTTTTGGAGTATCCTAGTATTGGGGGTATTAATTATTAAGCTTCCGGTGTTTTCTTTTAAGCAGTATTAGGAAAGGTGCGGGTCGGTTTAAATAGGGCTTAGCGATTTTATTATGAGCAAATGATTTTGTGAAATGCGGTGGGTTGTTTTAGTTGATGCCAGGGGTGGGTCAATAAATACATAGGATGTGGTATGGGACTGAGGGGAATAAGCAGTGTTTTTGTAGGATGGGTTGAGCTCCTCCTGACCTCACATTTCGCTCTTCTCTCTTCTCACCTCTACCGCACATCTTGTGCTTCTCCGCAATTTATGCCATGCGGCTTATGCATTAGGTATGATAGAGAATTAGCCCGCTCTCTCTCTCAACTTTCCAGGCCACCCGGAGCCACCAAGACAAAACACCAACTCTTTTCCCACCGGACAGCGACGGAAAAAAGGTCGCCTCCTGGAACACATCTCTGTGTCGGTCTTTTGACGGCCCACACTTTTTTTTCCAATACGCTTTCTCTTCCTCGGGGCAGTATCCACTCAAGGTGCAGGGGCTATGGGTATTCCCCGTAAGTGTTTCCCACTGGGAGGCCTCGTTTGACCCCTCCCTTCCTCCTCGGTCCTGTTAAGTACCGTATTCCGAACCACACTGCTGACCTGAATGTCTTCCCTCTTCCCGGACCCCCCAGTATGGTCAAGTCCTCAGAAAGGATTAGATCCAAATTCCGCGTCTAGCAGGACTAATGCCCAGCGCAACACCAACTTGGACTCCACAACAGCGTCCCAGGAACCGTTGTTCTCGTCTTCTTCGAGTTCTGCTTCTTCGTCGGCTTCGTCGACGTCTCTCCTAAATGTCACCACAACGCAACAAATCAACAACAATAGCAACAGCAGTAGCAACAACAGCAGCACCGGCAGCAACGGCAGCACAGACAACCGTTCATGGTCGAGCACAGGTGATGGTCCCGGATTACTTACCCTAGGAGAGTTCCTGAGGGAGACCGCGGCTAGTGACGATAATGAGAGACAGCTGAACGGTATATTGAGACTCAGGCCAAGGACAGTAGCTGCCGAGTATAATAACGGTAATGACCGAAGTAGGGGTGGTGATTTTCTTTTTGTTCCTGCTCCCTTGTCCCCGCCACCACCACCACCAACCAATTGGAATTATTCGGGTCTTGGAAATTTGTTTGATCATACACCAGCTGGGAGAGCTCGCATTCTCGGCACTATGGGGTCTACGATAGGTGGTTCTCAGGGCGCCAGTGGGAGTGCCAGTAGTGGTGCTGGTGGCGCTTCTACGGCTACTGCTGCCTCTGCTCCTCCGGCTAGCTCCTCCTCCTCTACTGCTAGTGCTTCGGCAGCTTCGATGTCTGCTGCTACGATTGCTAGGGATCAGACTACATTTGCCAACCTAGTGGATCAGATTAGGAGGATCGGAGAATTACAGGATTTTGTGCTATCATCGGCGGGTGATGCGAATAGCCCTGAGAATCCGGATAGGGTGGCTGCGGAGGGGGAGGCCCGTATAGCTTCGGCTTTGGGAAATAGTGAATCTCGGCTGAGGGCTATGCAAACTAGTATTGACCTCTTAGCTTCCGAGTTCCAACTGTTGAGGAACACTCGCAGGGAGCTCAGACGTGTAAGTTTATTGCTATATTTTCTGGCAGTTTGGGCCTTTACCTTTTTAATATTTTGTTTTTGTTTTCTTTGGGACATATAGCGTTTGCTTATAGCATTGCGTCCACATGTTCAGGTAGAAGAGGAGGCTCTTGAGACCCTGCAGAATTCTTCGGGCACCGCTGGCTCTTCCAGAGGCACTAGGCCTGTGCCGGCTATTCCAGCAGCCCAGCCAACGTCTTCCTCTCCAAGGGGCCATTCCGGAAGGAGAGAGCCAAGAGCTCTCATCAACCAACGTTTCCGGCGCTTCAGAGCAGAAGGAAGACTCCCGGACCTATCTGACGATGAGACAGACTCTTACGAGTACCCCCCCGTGTTCACTAACCTTACCTCCGTTGCAGGACACACCGGCCGTCACAGGAACGCTGTGCTCGCGAGGAACCCAGGATTTCGCCTCGGCCAAGGGAATCCTTCGCGGACACAAACACCAGATGTAGATAGTCAGCGTCAGGAAGCGGTAACAGGTGGAGCAGAGACCGAGGTTGCGGAACAAACGGAACGGGAAGAAGGGGAGAACGATTACACCATCCCGAGTACTGAAGCAAGGGATCGTATGCTACTCGATATCGTTATGAGGATGCAAATCGAGGGTTTACAGAATGGGGGCCTATCGGGATTATAGGGTGGGGAGGAGGGGCTTTCCGTTCTGTTCCACTCTCTTGTTCTGTCACCGCTGTTTTAGCATTGGGTTGGGAAGAAATCATCCCTTTTCTTCTCTTTTCATATATTTCATTTTTTTCTAGTCGTGGGTACTGTATGGCTTTCAACTCGAATTGTTTTTACCCCCCATTCCTCTTTACCCTTCCTTCCTTCCTTCCTTGCTCGCCCTGGATTTAGTCTTTACTTTTTTCAAAAACCGAAGTTGGGCCTATAATATCTTTTATTACCGCCTCTCCTTCCCTTTCTTTTTCCCTTATCACACAAAAGTACATTTGTTTGCTTGGCTTGTTGACTAGTAGTGGTCTGAGGGTGAAAGTAGTCCCATGTACATCGATAGCTTGCTATCTCATCTTGCTGATGGATGGAGGGAGGGAAAGAGCATGTGGACCCCGTAGCATAACGTAGGTTAGCTTAGCTAGTTGGTTGGGATTCCTACGGCGTTTGGTATGATAAATGATACTAACATCTTTTTTCTTTTTTCTTTTCTCTCTTGGGTTTAGGACTGTGGGTTTGGGAATATTATTGGAATTTTCTCTTTTTTTCCCTTTCCCTGAGGAGAGGGGGAAAGGGTTTGCTCGAGTGGGAGATGCTATGATATGATATTGGGTCTTTTTTCTGGATTGTTGTGTCGGGTTGTGGCGGGGGTGGGCATGATAAGGTTGGGGGGGGCGTCGGAGAAACGATTCTCCGAAGTGATTTAAGTTTAAGTAGCAGGCGGTGGCGAACTTCACATGCGTCAACTTTTTTCTCCCGTATGATACCTTCTCTCTTTCTTCTTTTTTTCCTCCCCCTTCCTTCTTTCTCCCACCCCATCCATCCCTATCTAAATCACCAAGCACAAACCAAACCACGCCAAATACAATGTCCACCCGCGCCACCCAAGACTTCAACCCAGACTCAGAGTCAGACTCAGACCATGAAACAATCTACCTCCCTCTCCACCTCCCGCCGAACCCACCCGCACAAACACACCCCTCCAGCAACCCGCACACAAACACCCCCAATCTCCTTTCCTCCTCCTCAAACCCCACCACCACTATCTCCTCGGCCACCCAATTCCAACTCCTCTCCCTCAACTCCCCAAACCCCCTCCTGTCCTTCTCTAATAAAATCTACTCGGGCACCTACCGCCGCGCAGTCGGCAGCGAACTGTTAATTTCCGAGGATGGCTCGGTACTCGGGGTGGCGGAGGCACGGGTTGTGTTTTGCGCAGGGGTTGTTGGTGAGAAGGTTTATGCCGCTGGGGGTGGTGGGGAGGGGAAAGAGGGGGAGGGGGAGGAGGAGGTGAGATTGAGGAGGATTCGGAGACGGAGGGAGTTTTTGGAGAGGGTTAGGGGAGTGGGGAGGGGCGGTGACAGTGAGGAGGGGGGGGAAGAAGGGGAAGAAGCGGGGGATGGGGAGGCAGTGGAGGTAGTGGAAGATGAGTTCAGTAGAAGGGTTGGGAGGGGGGAGGGTGAGGGTGAGGGTGAGAGTAGTGAGAGCTCCGAGGATGAGGATGAGGATGAGGATGAGGATGATAGCGATGAGGGCGATGATGATGATGATGATGATGATGATGAGGATGAGGATGATGAGGATGGATATGCAGGCGAAGATCATGGGGCGAGGATCGAACTTCGGTAGATAAGGTGGGTAAAATGTAATTCATCTACACAACTAGCACCCTACTAGTAACTTTTCTACGACTATAATAATATAATAGCTGAACTACCAATATCTATCATACAACCCCCCCATTCCGACGAAGACAGCGCTACCACTACTGCTACATCTTCCCAACCTCCATTCGACTCCTCAAATCCCTCACGAGCGCTTTCGCCTCCTCAATCTCCTGTCCATCCTGGCAGAGCTCATTAGCGTACTCGGCCGCCTTCGTCCAATTCTGATTCACAAACTCCCATCTAGCCAGCCACATCCTAGCTTTACTAGTCGCCTGCGTGACACCGGAATTCTCGTCCTCCTCCTTGAGGCACATCTCCATCCACCTAGAGGCCTCCTTCTGATTATTCAGTTTTTCAAACATGAGTCCAATCTGCAAGAGCACTGCCGTGTCCGGGGAGGTGTTTGTCGGGGATATGAGGGCGCGTTTGTAGGCTTTTATGGCCTCGCTGGGACGGTTCATTCGGTCGAAGCAGCTGCCCATGGCTTGCCACATTTGTGGGTCGTAGGGGCGGAGACTGGCGGCGCGTTGGAAGTAGAAGAGGGCATAGTAGTGCATTTCTAGAACTTCGTACGAGAGGCCGAGGCCGTACCAGGCGCGGTAGTCTTTGCGGTTTACGTCTTTTATGCGTGTGTTAGGTAGAGCTCAGTTGGGTGGATGGGGGGGGGGGAGGTACCGACGGCGCGGCGATATGCTTCTATAGCAGCGTGTGTATTCTTCATTTCAACATACTCATGTCCCATCAACGTCCATGCGCTGAGAAAGCCCCGGTCGAGAGTTAGTGCACGACGGAAGTACATCACGGCCTTTTCGTGCTCACTCTTAAGAGAGTAGTAGTTGCCTACTACACAGCAGGTTTCCGGCCGGAATTTATCAGTTGCGCTAGCGAGTTGGGCTATAAAGCCGAGTTTTGGTCTTCTTTCCATTACATATAGGATGTTGGAGTAGTGGTCCAGACAGTCAAGGCGGTGGGGGTCTGCCTTCACGATCGAGTCGAAGATAGCCTCTGCTTCGTCGAATTCCCGGGCATGGTAGTAGAGGAGTGCGCGTTGGGTTTTCAGGAAGGCGGAGGTCGGAAAGATGGTTTGGAGGTCGGCTAGTTGGGCATGTACAGGGTCGGAGGTTTGATATAGTTCTTGGTTCGAGTAAAGGACAAAGATGTTCGTCATTATGTTGTTTGGGAGGGATTGGAGGATGTTGTTTAGCTATTTCTTTTGTCAGATATACAAACTCTCGCGAGCGGGATGATCAACACGAACATCTCCGAGGTTTCCCAGTGTTGAGCCCAATTCTAGCCACGCTGACCAGTTGTATGGGTATAGGTTCACACTCTTGATAAATGATGCCCGAGCTTCGTCCTCATTTTTTTGCTTCAACAATACGATTCCGTAGAGATATAGTAGCCAGGAATCGTCTTCGTTGATATCGTCCCCCTTCTCTGCGAATATCGCTTCCAGAATTGACAGGATACTCTGCACTTCACGATTTTGTGTAGCTGCTGTATCTAGAGGTCCCAATATCATTTCACTCTCCTCATCACGGCGTTTCTCGCCGGCAATGTATTGTGCATAAAGGTGCAGGAAGCGTGACTTGGAGGACTTGCAGTTCGCTAAAACCGCAGACGAACGGTCATATTCGTGAACATCAAAGTAGGATTTCGATAACAAGTATGTTGGGAGTTCGCCCGCTTGCAATCTAGCTTCTTTCTCATAAGGGGAAGTAGGATAGAGATAGGTTTGCGGGAGAGGTGTATCATCTTGCGGAACAAGTGGTGGCATAGATGTTAAGGCCTCTGCTGCCCTGGGATTAGGCGTTAGTAGGAGCTGGGGAAGTATAGACTGGGTTGGATACGGCTCACCATTTAGCTGCCTGGTAAAGGCATCGCTCGGAACATTTCAGTACTGCCGTCTGTAGAGCTGCGTGAAGTTGGTGTGGATCCGGAACTTCAGTAGCCATGGTGGACTAAGACTTGGATGTAGCAATCAGAGATGAGGAAGGTTAACGCCAAGAATTGCTGATTGACTGATCATGCACGGTATCAGGTTTGGTGAAAAGATGAGCGGCGGGGGTTGTGCTTAGGGTGAGAAGGGTGTGTTGTGGGGTTAGGCTTATCGATATGCAAGCCCGTTCCTGCAGGGTCCCAGTCAGAGTCGATTGCGGGGGTGGGGAAGAAGTACCGGTACCCGATAACAAGAACGCGCGATTATTATACGATTTCCCACCCGTACAGTGATAATGGCGTAGGGTTTCAGACGAAGAGAAATACTCCTGCTTTGTGGTATCAGTTTGCTCACCTCCGGCGTTTCCCTTCGATCGTGACACACAAACCTTTCTTTTCTTTTCTTTTCTTTTCTTTATGTGTTGCCCCAACCCAGCCCCAGCTCCAGGCCACTCTTCCTTGATCTGATGTGATTTGCTATGTGTTGGCCTTGCAGCGGTAGGGTAATGGATGTTGGCAGGTAAGAGGGTTGGGATAGTGAACACTTTCCCCTGAATTCCTCTCAATAATTCTTATCGAGCGTGAGTCGGGCTGTGGTGAAGAGAAGGAATGATATCGTCGGAGAGTTGGTTTGGGGGTTAAAGAAGGAAGTGAGTTTGTTGCCGGTCTATTCCTGGAGGCCCACCCTCTCACGTGCCCTGGACGTGGTTGGCGTACGGTATCCTACACCCAGATTGAAACAAACGCTTTGTTTTATTCCCCTTTTCCCCTGACCCCAGCTTAATGGTGCTGCTCGGCCAGCTCGCTCAGGGGAATTCACAACATCGCAGAGTGCGCAGAGTTGCGAATGTGCATAGGAATAGCCATCTCGATCAAGATAGCGGTAGCGCCCGTCACGATCTGCGCGTTTTTAGCAATGGCCGTTTTACCGCTGGGCCCCCCTTCACCCTACTCGTACCCTTTTCCCAACTGCCCTCACTCCGCCACAAAAATCGGTGGAACACGCTCTCTACCACTACTACTTCTCCCTTTCCCCTATTATCGCCACACCGCCCTATTTCTAACCCCTTTCTTTCCGACCTCCTACGCTTTCGTTTTCTTCTTCCCTGTTCACGTAAAGACTATAAAGTTCCCTCCACATTCTACTATTCCATCGACGAAGTAGTCGGTAAACTTCCACCCGAAGACAATCAATTCCCTTTTGCCGGTTGTCATAGTGTTTACTATCTCGACGGCCTCTATCCCCCTTTCAACACTTTCCCCTTTGGAATATTTAAACTCGATACAAACATGGCTACCACACGTCCACAATTCGAAGAAGTCTTCACTAATGTCATTGTCCCTGAATTGGTTGCTGAGGTTAGGAAAACTCAGATTTCTGAGAATGCCATTCAATGGATCGAGAGGGTTTGCTGCTCCCCCCTTTTTGTTCTTCTTGAATGACCTCAATTGCTAATTTCGCGTTGGTTAAAGAACTTTCTCCACAATACCCTTGGTGGAAAGTACAATCGTGGAATGACTGTTCCTGACACTTACCGTCTCCTCACTGGCAAAGAGACGCTTAGTCTCGCAGAATACAAACTTAGCGCAATTCTCGGATGGTGCACTGAACTGGTTGGCTATCCATCCCGTTTCCCGATTGACGCTTATATTATAATAACCTCTCTCCAATGTAGCTTCAAGGAATGTTCCTCGTTGCCGATGACATAATGGATAGTTCCAAGACGCGCCGAGGCTCCCCCTGCTGGTACCTGATGGTAATGGCCTAACATTTATCGCAACCCTTCCACGTCAAAGTCTAACATGAATGTTTAGGAAGGTGTTGGGTCCATTGCTATCAATGACTCGTTCCTCCTCGAATCCTCGATCTACATACTTTTGAAGAAATACTTTAAAGGAACCGACTACTACATCGACCTTGTCGAGCTTTTCCATGATGTGAGCAACCATTCTGCTGCTTTTTGATTCTGGGTAGCGCTAAGAGTTTCTAGGTCACCTGGAAAACCGAACTTGGTCAGCTTGTGGACCTTCTTACATCCCCCGAAGGTAGTATTGACTTGAATCGCTTTAACTACGACAAGTACTACTTCATCGTTCGCTACAAGACCGCTTTCTACTCCTTCTACCTCCCAGTTGCTCTTGCCATGCATCAAGCCGGGATTGCCACGCCAGACAACCTGGCTCGTGCTCGCGATGTTCTTATTCCCCTCGGTGAATACTTCCAGGTTCAGGATGACTATCTTGATTGTTACGGTAACCCTGATTACATTGGTAAGATCGGCACTGATATCATGGATAACAAGTGTGGATGGTTGGTAAACAAGGCGCTTGAAATTGTGACTCCTGAACAGAGGAAACTTTTGGAGGACAACTATGGTCAGAAGAATGCGGCTGCAGAAAAGAAGGTCAAGGACCTTTATCTTGAGTTGAAGCTTGAAGATCATTATAGGAGTTACGAAGCTGAGAGCGTCGCAATGGTTAAGGGGTTGATTGACAATGTGGATGAATCTCAGGGGTTGAAGAGGTCTGTGCTTGAAGGTTTCCTCAACAAGATTGCTGGAAGAGATAAATAGACCGTTTTGTAGTTCTGGGTGGATTGGTTAGAAGGTTGGGATATAGAAAGCTATTGACCTTGCTTGCTATCCCTTGCTTGAGCTCTGGGATATATATAGATATCTTTCTTAACCTCCTTATGCGGTGCTACATTTTGTTGGATAGAAGTTTTGTAGTGCAAGAATTACAGGGGTTTAACCAATAAAACCTAACCCAATCGATAGGCGCCGGGTATGCCTACTGCTTGAACCACCGGTAGTTATAATACAAAATCAGCCACTGCAGATGTCGGCAGGGGCACACTAGTACAGTACTACCGGTAGTCGTGGGTGGTAAATACCGGCTGTTGGTCATAGTGCCTGCCAGTGATAACAGGTGAATGCGTGGAATCTACGGGGGGAGCTGCTATGATATCATACCAAACATCGGTATGTATTCTTGGAAACCTACGAATACCTACACAGACATACTCGCGGTAGGGGTAAAGTATTGTGGTATGCAGGGGGGGACAAATGTCTGCAAAAAACAATAAGTTTCAATTTATTCGCCTGGCTATTATTATACCAAAGTTGTGTTATTTTCATTTTTACTCGTAGGTCTGGACTTATGGATGAAGGAGGGTTTGCGCCGGCCGTCTATACGCTTGTTTGTTCCAATACTTCACCCCTATGATGCAGGTATGATATCATACCACGAGTAATCGCAGAGCACCCATTACCCCACAAAACTTGATAGCAAAATGACGCTTAGCCAATATTCCTCTAGCTTACCGGTGGCTTCTCTCATGGCTCTTCCTGAATGCCCCATGTTGACTCGAGAATGGATTTGTGGAGACTTCTAGTGGGAGAGAGGCTCAAGAACTCGATTGTTTTATCAAGCAGACCCACTGTTTATACAGCGAAATAGCAACATACCGTAGCAGAGAGGCTTAGACCAAGCAGAGCGGAACGGAAGACTGAGAGAAAATGGAATTGCGCATCCTGTTCGCTGATCGAAGAATGACAAAGAGAAGAAAAAGTGAGCGAGCAAGTCGAGCTTGGACGAGAGACGTATGTAGAAAGTACTATTTCGACACCGTCCTCTGATTGTTCACGAGTGATAGTTTATGCAAACTATCTAGCCGGCTTAAACCCGCGTGCCGGGGGGTTGGAGACTGATGCCACGATCCGTAAGCTATTTGTAAGGTCTTTGACTTTTTTTTTACGTGCTACTCGAATAGAACGTATGTATTACCGTAACAGTGACTGCATGAACTGACCGAAGGTGTGTGACTGGGAAGCGCTATTGGAGTTAAATTAGAGCGTTGCTGAGGGTTTTGATTGAATGAAAATTTGGATAGTGAGCACTGGGCATAGTGGAGAGCATGTCCGTCGGGGGCGGGAGCGCTTGTAAAAGATGCGCGAGCGGATTCCCTTTTTAATAAAAATTTAATGTAGAGTTCAATCAGTTCGCTGGAGGTCCCACTTGTTAGTCTCATAGTATGATACTATATCTTGCTTTGGTAGATAGTAAATACTGTAGGTGGAAAGGTCCCATTTTTGAAACGAAAGTTATAGCTAACTTAGACTACCGTAGAAACTCGAATAAACGGACCATGTGCTAGGGAGTCGATTTAGAGTTTGGAACACGGGATTTTCGGAAATTAATGTCTCAGGTAAATTAGAAGAGTGAGACAACCGATGATTTCAACGTCATAGAAGCTGAAAGTAAACATCTTGAGAAGGAAAGACACGTATTTACAATACGAACTATGTAAAATGACTAAAAAAACCTGATTTTCTGGATATCAGGTATGAAGTCATAGTGTATAGTGTAAATAAAATCAGAAGGAAATAAAGGGAAGCATAATTGCTTAGACAGTATAGAACAACACAAGCATTTCACTATTTCAGCCGAGTACAAGTCAATACCATCGAATTATGCCTTCGAGAATATCCCACCAGCTAGCAGGACGAATTCACGTTGAACCCAACCTGCCACCACTTCCAACTGATCGATTTTATGCAGGAATTAAAAAAAAAACTGGTCCAAAGTGTCGATCCTTATCTGAAGTCCTCCAAAAGCCACAGCAGCCAACTGTTAGGAGTACCCGATTCCGATAACCTAGGAGTACCTTAGGTAGGGTAACTTTACCCGAGTCCGAGAATCTTAGTCTCCAACACCCCCCTCCGGCCCCCTTACGGGGCCCGCGCGTCATCATACACATCAACCTTTGTTGCGTCCTGTGACTATATGGTCACAGAATTAAAGGTGTCAGAATAACACCGTATACGTCGCTGCCGTCCGTCTGACCGAAAGCTGTTCGCAGGGTATATAAGAGGGGACCTCTGGCAAGACCTGAGAAGTGGAACGAAGTCAATCCGTCAACTACTCAGGGAGTTACTAGGCTTCAAAGATGAGACATCTTTGACATAGGCCGTAAGTAACGGGACGTTTTCGCACAAGGTCATGAGATGAATGTTAGAAGGTTCGGGATAACGAACCAATGCATTCACATCCACCCTTCGATGATTAGAAAGAGTCTAGAGCTCCTGGAAACACTACCAAAGAAGCCAGCGAGCTTTGAGGAGTGTTGCAACTATGATAAGAGGTGTACCGCAGTTGCGGGATTTACAACCAACACAACACGAAGGTCCACCCCCTCTACATAGAACAATCAGGAGTTGCCGACAGAGGAATTATGAGACTATTCAATAGAATGGCCTCTCCTCTATGAGAAGAGAGTCATCAGAATGAATTCTATCGGTTAGTTGTTGAGTTATCACAACTAGAAGTCATCGACTTCGGCATGTCTACAGATGCAGCCTCGTACCAAGACTGATCCTCTTGGTAACTAAAAGAACTATTGGAGCCAACAGAGTTCGACTTGAGAACTCGGCTACAGGTCCATAGACTCTGAGGATCGGATAATTACTACTGGTGACAAGTATGTCTCCCGGGCAAGAAATAGTAATTACTGAAGATGGTGTGATGGTTTTCAGGGTCTCCCGGTGTTCGCACCATTACGGAGAACTCGACGTTGCGCATTAGATTTGAAGAGGTACATATTTTGTATGCTAGATAGATGTAGCCCGCGAACACTCAGACGCGGAATATAAATATCGAAGTGCCTCCCAAAGCTTTAGACATTATCAAGCAACGGAGAAGAGACCTTAACAATATAATATTGTTCTTACGATTCTATCCTACTTTCTTGCACTCTTAGTAGTCATAAACGAAACGAGTTGCTTTCGAGCCTTCCTAGACAAATCTCCGTCTACACGAAAGGAATCCCGATTGGCCTAGACAACCGTAAGTCTATACCGGTTGTCTCCGCCTAACACCAACCAATAACCCGCATCAATCCTATACCGTTAATTATAAACTTCGTGTACTATCGTATTGGAAAGAAAGCTGCATACCTTATGGTCCTAGCCGTTTTCGTCAACCAACTCGAGCCGAAGTGGCAGCCCGCTTTCGACTTCCGGCAACGAACCTCTCCCGGTGGACAAAGGAGGAAGAAGCAGGACATTATCTGGTAGGGAAGGGGAGTCAGCAAAGAATGCTCGGGGGAGGAAGACAAAGAAAGTGGAAGGAGATGGAAAAGGAAATGTATGAGGAATTCCTACAGCGGCGGGCAATGGGAAGGCCAGTGCGGAGAAGTTGGTTTCGGCGTATTAGCAAGGTTCTAATACAAAAGTACTACGGGCTGGAAGAGGCCAATCTTTTTCGTTTTTCGAATGGCTGGTTTCGAGGATTCCTGTCATGGCATCATATTAGTCTACGTGCGATAACCAACAAAGCAAGTAGGCTTCCAACTGACTTTGGAGATACGATACTCAGCTGGATGCAATTCAATCGGCGGAATTCGCAAATATGGCTCAGGTTGGCGGGGACAAATAGTTTGGGAGATAAACCTGCTGTTGTAGGACGATATCAGCTTAGTAACATCTGTAATATGGATCGGACACCTGTTCCATATGAATATGTAGAAGGACAGACTTACAATAGCACGGGGAAAAAACAATCTTGATGCAATCAAGTCAAACTTCTGGATAGGATAAGCGGCAGGGAACAATTCAACTTACCATCTTCGCCGACGGAGTGCCGAGGGTAAAACCATTGATTTTCTTTCGAGGAAAGGGGGTGGGATCTGCAATTCAGACTGAACTACGAGAATACGATCTACGAGTGATCGTTAAGTTCAATCCAACAGCTTACGCAAATAGTCAGAATATGGTAGAGTGGTTGGATGAGCAATTAGTACCTGTGCTAGGAGACAAACCGACATTATTAGCTCTCGACCTATTTAGCGGACACAAAATGGAAGAGGTACTAGATACCATGAAAGCCAACGACATTACCTCGAGCGTGATTCCTGGAGGCTGCACCGGACTTGTGCAACCTCTCGACGTATCGATAAACAGACCTTTCAAAGATATTCTCAAGGTTAGTAATCTTTATAATCACAATCTTAGACCCGGAGATGGAAGGCAGGGATACTCACCAGTTTCCCTCTACATAACCTGGCAAGAGCTGGCTCCAAACACCTTCTGCTTGAAATCACAAGTGACTGAGGTGAACTCACAATTACGTCAAAATCAGAGTTCTGAAGTGCTGCAGCTTGACCTGCCCGGGTAACCCAAAACTAATGGTGTTTTATTGCGATTTCAAGACAGAACTTGAATAAAAATTCTTATTTGAGCCTACTTGGGCCAGCCAGTTCTTGCCAGATTATGCAGTAGCTGGCCCATGAAAAGTACGAAGTATTTACTGACTCTCATATCTGTGCTTAGGAATCATTAGAATTAAGGTTAGATACAATTGAACAGGAGGAGGAAGAAATAGTGCGAGGAGGGGGCAATTTACTAGGAAGCAAAGTTGGGCGGCAGCGAATAGCAGTAACTTGGGTGGTGGGGGAGGCGTGGCAGCGGTTTTCAGAGGAAAAGGTAGAAGTAGTAAAGAAAGCCTTCCGAGTAGTTGGGCTTTCACTACCTATAGACGGGTCAGCCGATCATGAGATTTCCATAAAGGGGATAGAAACAAGCTTTCTTACCGAAGGGTTACAGAATTGAGAAAGGGGGGGTGTTGTAGATGACGAGAATGATCCTGTAGAGTTGAACGAGGGTGAAGACGAAGCTGAAATCTATTTTGAATAATTGCTAAGAAATTCTGAGACTGATATTGCGTCTTAAGTGACGAATAGACTTAGTATGATTCACGTTAATTTGACTACATGGCACATGGTCCATTTATTCGAGTTTCTACAGTACTCGCTATACCGTTGCAATTGTACTAAGTTTTGACTCTAATGTTTGAATGCTATAGATCAGTGCTCCCCACGAACTGAGAAGATGTCGGGCCCGACTCGAGCCGGCTTATTATTCCCTGAGCCGAGCCAGCCTGAGCATTTGCAAAGATTTTTTCTTTTTCTTTTTCTTTTTCTTTTTCTTTTTCTTTCAAATCTCGCAGGGGATAGTAAGATGGAAGGAGACGGGTCCAACCTTAGTAAGATACTGAAAAATTCGACCGGGGGTTACGAGGGACCCGAGGATTGGGAAATTAAATTAGATATAGAGGGGAGGAAATAGAAAGTTCAGGAGGTCGATTGAGAAAAAACAAATCTTTCACAAAAATAATATTTTTACTTTCTTGTATTCTCCATCATGAATTTTATGTTCACCTCTCAGGTCTACTATATATAGCCTTACCTTTAACCTTACCTTCAATCTTGCGAATCAAGTTATATCCTGTCTCTACTAAGTGCTTGTTTGGATGTGATGGTTCTCTTCTGTTGTCCCATATGAATGCCACTTTTTTTTGGCCTTCGTTCAATACTGATTAATTTCTGGTAACTTGAATGGATTTTTTCAGGGCCCTTAAAGTAGAAAGTACTTACAGTGCCTGAAGTATTAGGAGAGCCAATCTTAAGAGCACTCTGGAAAATACTAGCACTTTGCTGTCTTTGAGAGCTTCTGACCAAGGTTCCTACAACTAATTTCTGATTGTACTGATAGGATCCCAACTTGCTAAAATCTTCGAGCTACTAACTAGGAGTTGTGAGAGTACTAATAAGTGAAGGAGTTGGTGGAGTTGATGGAATAAATTAATCTCTTGACTCCAATACCCTGAGATCTATTTGACATTGAGAAGTGCTTACTCTATCTATATAACCTTGTAGCATTAGGTAATGGTTGTGGACCAGAATGGAAACATAGTAACCAAACAGATTCTAACAAATCCAGGCTCAAGGAGCTCTAGCCTATTCTATCATGAGGCAAGCTGGCTCAAGTCATACACTATATGGCTCTTATTATTCTCTTCTTTTCAAGTTCTTTCTATATCTCTTCTAAGGTCTTAATTGTAAACATTTTATGTGCTGGTACTGGTACTAGAAGGAGCTTTTCCTTGAGTATGAAGATGTCAAAAATGGTATAAAGAGCTTTTCTTGACCAAAAATACTGCTTCATTAGATCATTTTTGTAAGATGAGAAATTCATTATACCTAGAGTCCTACTCTGAGAGTGTGATAGTATTATACTATTTATTATAGGCAGTTGTTTGTGGTTTACTGTGTATCACTTGGAAGAACTTGGTCAGATGCTAGGCATTGAGTATTCTCGTTATTGAAATGATAATATAGAGTTAGCCTATTTGGTACCAGTATTACCTACTACTTTCTTGAGTATATACAAGTGCTATGAGTTGTGCTTTAGATTTTATCTTAACTCCTATAACTAATAATTTAAATTCTTATAATACTTGTAATAAATTTGGTAAGGAGGTATTATAGAATAAAATTATTTTAGCATCTCCTCCATCTTAAGTACTTTGTAGGATTAACTACAAATTAACCTTCAAAATGGCAGTTTCTACATGGTAACCATATAGATGTGAGTATGGCAGCTTTGTATTACTACCACTCATCTATACCTTCACTTCTCAATTGTTTCTTCTCAGTATTTATTCACTCTTCCTTATTTTTTATCTACTTTCTCCCATCCATCATCTATATCACTTTTTTTTTATCTCTACCAACTATAATACTACAGTGAACTGCCTTATTAAAAATTTATACAATAGTATCAGATCAGGCATCTTATTTGTATCTATATAGTGTACAGCTCATAGCCACTTGAGGGAAAAAAAATTACTATAGACAACCGGCTCACAGACTTCTATGAGAGACTCAGACAACTTATAAATAGGTCTCTAAACCAGAACCCTGTATTTACAAATGGGAGTGAGAGAGTTATCCACTACAATCTTGAATTAGTTATGGATATTTCAGACAACTGGTCTGTTCTAACACCAGGTGAGAAATCAATTAACACTTTAAATAATTTAGAAAAGAATATTACTCTAATTATACAATCTAAACTCAGATCATTTCCATCAGGCTGTATCTCAACCACATGATCTGCATGCTTCTATGGATTTGAGTACAGTAAATGCAAATACTGCTGGGTCTTCATGCTTAGGAGGACACTCAGACATTATATCTCACAATCAATATCCCCCTTTGCCACCACAAGCTGATATAGGTGGAGTAAACACCTGTCAGTATCAAATCGATCCCACGCTATTAGAACCAGAAACTTCATTTATCTCATCAACACCATCTACTCCTTCACTTCTTAGCACTCTCACAGCTACTAGTTATTATCCTGGAGATCTTAGCAGGTCGAGCTCTTATTGGTACAATCAGGGACTGGCTGCAGGAGCCTTAGCAAGAAGCTCTCAGCAAAGTGCTAGTCTTTCCCAGAGTACTTCTGAGATTAGCTCTTCTGATACTTCAGGTACTGGAAGTACTTTCTACTTTAAGGATCCTGAAAAAACTCTTCAAGTTACTGGGAATTCATCAGTGTTGAAGAAAGGCCAAAAAGAGTGGCGTTTTATCAATAAGGGTCCTGCAGATTTTGAGATTCCTGGAAGGCGTCAACAATCTCCCACATCAGCAGCTGCCTTTTCCTCCATTACTGGCCTTCTATCGCAATATAAACCTTATCCTTTTGATGGAGCTCCAAATATCCGTCAATTGTTTAAAGTTACAGGAAAGCCTCTGCCTAAGGTCCTAGTAGCTTCTGAGCAACTACTAAATATGCCTGACCATTTTGGGAGTACTCCTGAAGGTCAAATAACTCGAGAGAACAGAAGAGCAATATACGAAATACCAGCATCCAAATACAATCAAGGTTTTATTAGAATTCCAGAGGAGTATGAGGTACCACTTCCAAATATCCAATCAGCTTTCCTGCCACTGGCACCTGGAGACTTTTCACAAACTCCAGCCTACTGCCAATCTTCTTATAGCAGTACACCTCAAGCATATCTATCTATTCATGACAGAGCTATTAGTAGCCAAGTTCAAGTACTCGGTGATGAAACAACAGATTGGTTACAACTGAATACTACTCCTACTTATACTAGTACTGTTGGAACTACACTTCAGGCCACAACTACTATACATCCAAGTACTGGTTTTAGTAGTGACAATAGGATAGCTGATTTATTTACTCAGCAAAAGCCACCAATTGCAATACCTGAACATAGCTCTACAACAGTTGTTCTACCTTTGTCATCAATTCAACATGATACTAATACCAATTGCTCACCTGAGTCAACCTTGAGCATAAATTTTACTGCAAACAAGTTTGGCATTACAGAGGGCAGTCCAAAGGTTCTGACAGGTACTCAAAACCAAAATCATCAAATCTATAAACCTGCCTTTCCACAAACTCCTTACACTACAGAACTCCTTCAATGTAACCGGTATGTTCCAGAGGAGGTCCTAACCATGACTCCTCAGCTTAATCCTACTGCATTTTCTTCCAAGCAGCAGCAGGATCCAGTAAGTGTTAACAACAACAAAGCTCAAGTTTCTGAAATACTCAAGGTCAATTCAGTGCAAGCTGTAACCCCAGCCCTAGTTACAGCTGATACTAGAAGCTCTGCTTTATTGTCTAGCTCTAGTAAGAGGAAGCGTGTAAGCTATGATTCCAATAGCTCATCTAGCTCACCTACTGCCAAAAGGATTCAACTCATGCCCAGGAATACTCAGGCTAAATCTTTACGAATTGTCAATCCAGTGTTGTTTGACTTCTACTATACAAGCAAATCAGGTAGTTCAGAGCAAGGTGCATCTGAATTAATGGAGGAAATCACAGATAACTTGAAGTTCTACTATCCCTCCATGGATTCAGCAAATGTGCAACTACTACCACAACCCCAACCTATCAGCAAGGCTTTCATTCTAGCTAGGCCTCCCCCTATACAAGATATAGCGCACATTAAAGTACCCATTTCACTACTACCACACCACCACACTGATCCCGTCCTCCTCGCCAAGAACCTCAAAATTCTCTCCAGACTAGTATCCATCCAAGATGGAATCCTCAAAAAGTTTGACAAGTACCAGCAAAAGTATGGTATGAGCCTATATGGGCTCTACATGTGTGGCGGCCAATCTCCCTCAATTATCCAGGATCTCAAAACTGTCATTACGGAGCAGGACAATACTGATATGCAACTTCAAGGCAAGGCCTTACTCAACGTCACTCATACCATGTCCAGAACTCTTTTGAAAGTGATCATGAATATGACACCAGTACAAGCAGAACCGCACTTCAAAGCGCTTACATACTTTTTCAACTTTGCTCATTCAGGAAAGCCACTTTTAGGTGTTGAGATGGTAGTTAATATTAGGTTGTTGGCAAGTCTACTGTTAGATGAGAAAGATGGACTGGAAGCGAGTGAGAAGGTGAAGGCTGGTACTACAGCTACAGATGCAATTGTGCTTAATTAATGGAACTTTCTGGTTTGTACTCTTTTTTCTTTTTTTAGCTTAATAATTATCAGTACTATCAGTAACAGAATTTATTATAACAGTTCAGTATTATTAACCATTCTCAGAAAATACACCTAATCAAAAACAATCATACTAAAAAAAAAAAAAAAAAATCATATAAAAATAAAAGTTAGTCAGGGGGGTTGGAAAAACTCCAGCGGAGTGAGAGTCTACTTTCAGTTTTTTTCTTCCTCCTTCTCTATAATGTACTATGAGGCAGAATATTACTATACTGCAAGTAATAAAACAAGGCTTAATAAAACTTGCCCAAGTAATTAACCTATACCTACTAGAAATGGAAGAACTGTAATTATATAGGATAAATAGAAGTAAACAATACTGGACAATATAGTGTGGGAATTTCGTAATAAAAACCTCTCAGGAACAGAAAACAAGTTCCTTGACCAAAACCAAAAATAAAAAAGTCATATTTTTTCCAATAATATTTACCTACAAAAGTATGTCAGCAAATTATGGCTGTACCAACTGGTCTGGGTGGTAAAGTACTTCCCACCAAGGCGATTTCACCGAACACATCAGAGAAGGCTGTCGGATTTTTAAATTTCACACAAAAAAATGCAAACCTGTTCATGGCATAACCGTGGGATTATCTACTCCTGTCTCGTTGCCCTGGAGTTCGGACGGACCGGCAAAGATGTCTTCTAAGATGTAGAGTTTATTACTGGTTTTAGGCTTATCCATTACTACTCGTACTGTGATTCTGGGTTGTGGGGAGGTTGTTCTTTTTGGGAAATGGCAGGGAGATAAATGATCGACCCCAGACTGAGGAAAGACCAGTTCTCCGGTAGCCTTGAAGTTGTTTCTGATAGTCTCTCCAGGTGTTATCGTTCTCCCCTCTTCAAGTTTGATCACAAAAACCAGTAGTAGGTCTCTGAGAAGTTTGCAGAATGGTTCAGGGCAAGTAGTAGATGAAAATCGATGATGCCCGTGAAGTGGGGACAATGGAAATTCGCAGGTAAAACGATCCCTCAACTCAGAACTGAAAGCCTCTCATAAACTCAGAGACTTTCCGCTGCTGTTCAGAGGTGTTCTCTTCTTCGTTCTCTTTCTTTCAGGAATCCCCTGAACTACATATAAGGGTAGTCCCCTTACCCATAGTTTTCTGAGTGCTGACGATGATATCTCACAGCTATATATACTGACAACACGTAACTACTACTCTCTGTCCATCCTCACACCTAACAGTAAAATACAGTTCCGCATATCTGTAATCCCAACTTTGTGCGCGTTGTTTCAATGTGGCGAAGACATCATACCTCCGGCTACATACCGCACTGCTCTAACCAGGAACTATCGAGAGTCGTACTGTAGTGTATGACGCAAAAAAGCACGTCTTGATTGTCTCCATCGTTATGATACAACAAATACGTTCGAGTGAGAATTCATGACGAGTGTATGTATTGTATGATACCTGTGTGGAGAAAAATTTGGAGGGATTTGCGAGAAAAGACGTTTCGGTCCTTGAAACATGTCAGGTTACCACTGCCAACAAGAAGAGCCCCCCCCCCCCCTAAAAACATTTACCTAGGGCAAGACTGGTACTGAGCACTTTTCAAGTCCCAATCTAGACTTGAATTAGGGTCATATACCTAAAGCTTGTCTTAAAATGGCAATCTTTCAACCGCGCCTCAGTCTCTCTTCCTCCCTCAAACTTCACAGCTCGAACGACTTGAATCTTCAATCCAAGCTATAATAAAATTCACTTGCAAGTCCTCTTTTTTTTTTTTCCACAACCGCTACTTCACGCTTTGGCATTTCTACTACACCTCGCAAAAAAAAAAAACATAATTCCCCCTCAAGTAAACAATCCACTTTCCAAAAACATGTCCACCGAAAAATCTCAGATAGCAGGCTACGAACACCGAGTCCTCGAATCCGTGTTGACAAGGGCCTACAACACCACGGCCTCCTACCGCCGCCGCATCAAGGAGACCTCCGCCTCCCTGGTGTGCAAGCTCACCGCAGTCAGGATGCACCACCAGTGGGAGGAAAATCACGGAGTAGGCAGGAGCACCATGCTGGAGCGTATCCTCTGCATCCGGGACTGCGCCAACGAACTTCTAAAGTTGGACACGACTCATCACTCGATGGAGTCCAGAGCGCTACAAGCCAAGGGGGAGAGTTTGATGCAGGGCCCGCTCCGGTTCATCTCTGAGGGACTCGACGGCGGGGTTCTGGGCTTTCGGGAATGGGAGGACGATACCTTGAAGCTCTTGGATAAGCTTGCTGCGGAGGCGGAGGGGTTGAGGGAATACTTGATTGAGCTTGCTGCGCAGGCTCAGGCTGTTGGGGTTCAGATCACCTGGTGGGGGGATCCCGTAGACGATGAGGCTAAGGTTGAGCATTTGGAGGAGGGGGAGCTTTTGGAGCTTTGATTTCCTTTTTCCCCCCTTTCCTTGGGAGGTTTATCTTGGTGGTGGTAGTTCTGTTTTTTGGTGGTGAAAATGTCTTCTCTCCTCGTTTTAATTTCCCCTCAACTTTCTCTCCTTATCGTAATACCTTGGACCCATAATGAGATCTAGCCGTGACATTTAAATAACCCTATCATACAAACTTTATATCATACAACTAGCTAGCTAGCTTAAAAAACTTACGATATCATACTCATCTCCTCACGGCACTTACCCCCATCACCACAGAAAATTTAGCTAAACCGCACCCCCCCCTTTATATTCAAGAACCGCCAGCAAAAATCGTTCTTATAACCTACCCTAAATTCTCTCCAGCACAAATCCAACTTAAACATCCCCACTCCATCTACGATACTAAAACGGATGCGCAGCGCCTCAGCCACCCACCCGGGAAAATTAATAACAAGATCCAAGGATAATCTACTATCTCTTCCATGAGGGAAGACTCCAAAAGAACATCCAGTGTGAGCAGTATAATACAGTATACCACTTACCAGAAGCTTCTCCCATGAAGAAATCCTCCACCCTCCCCGCCCAAACCTCTTGATCATTCATCCATTCCCCTCGATAGTTGAGCCAGTAAATACTCCCACCAGCCAATACGAACATCTAACAGTTAAGGAGACAAACGCCAAAACCGGAGCCCCTTCTGATCCCGCAAGACCCAACTGTTCTCATTAAAATTAAAATTAAAAGTACATTAAAAAAAGAAAAAAAAAAGACCACCCCCGGGGTTTCTGTATCGATTTTTTCTTTTCTGCCTAACAGGCAGGAGGCACAGTACATCGCAATGGCCCCCTCACCCCGGCGAAGCTCAAATACCCACATGGGGCGTTGTAAAAATCGGGGGGGGGATCGTACATCACACACACGCCCATTTTTTTCCATAATCCGAAGCCCACCACAACAGACCCGCATATGATACGTCACAGCAGTAACGCTCACCACCCCTTTTGAACTTGAGTGAGAAGTTGTGATCCGGAAACACTTCCTCCGTCTCCCCCCTCCCCCCCCCCGCCACATCGTCAGGATCAATTCGATGGCTAGTGCGAGTTCGAAACATGAGGTGAGCAAAAAAAAATCAAACCAAAATAACGGAGGGAAAAATGCTATACTGTACCACTCAGACCGGTTGGTACTGTGCGGACAGGAATTACTGGTTTTTCATTTTTTTTCTGCGAAAATCTTAGTCTGTATTGTTCTGTATAATATTTTATTTCTATTTTTCCTGTATAATTTCAAATTCTGTATGTCTACTAGGGATACACTAACTTTACCAAATTCTGTTAAATCTTTTTCCTGAACTTCGGGTAAGGACTAATGCCTGAAACTGAAGAACTCCGATGTCTTATACAGTTACCATACAAGTATGCTTGATACAAGGTTAGTCTATACTGACAGGTTTCAAAGTTACGGACAAATATAGCGGTTGCAAACAAGAATGCTAATTTTTTTGAAACAGAACATACCATTCCGACGGATGACTAGTGCTCCCAGTCGTCCCGTCCGACTGCCGTCGACTAAAAATTGGTCAATGCACCTAATGCCACCCAGTAAGACACACACTAGTGCTACAATAAATTAAAACAAAAGTAAGGTAAAACAAATAAAATTTTAACGGGCTGATATGGTATCCATAAAAGGAAATCCAGGACTAGAGACGTCCAGTCCGTCCAAAGACGAGACATTGTCGTCCTCCGTCGTCCTGACCCCGTCTAGGATAGACTGGACGACTGGAAGCGCTGTCTAAGATGACCATAGCAATTAATCTGGGTAGTATGATACTGTATTGAACCTACTAGTAACGCTAACTAATAATAGTAGAGAGATGTCTCTAATAAAGTACCTTCCAATATCACTATGTAAACTTAATTAAGGATTTCACCATCACTCAAAACATTTTTATTAGCATTGCTATTGGTATTTGAACCTAATTAATTTGGCTGTAAGAATCTATATACTAATTTAAGAACAAACTATGCTTGTCAAAAGTGTAGTAAATTTTTAGATAATTAGTAATTATATAATATTATTCAAAATTCTGTAGGAATTTTGACAGACCCCCTTAATCACAATATATATGTGTTCACCATCTCTCTTCTCTACTTGTCCCTCCTATCACCAAATTCACTAGTTCAATGAGATTAACTAGACTATAAATTAAATTTCTACAATCAATGCTTTCTAATCCCAATTGAGCTGTAAAATCACCAAAGTATTTATAATCCTTGAAATACAATCATTGTACAGAGGGTTAAATGTACATGTAGGGCAGTTGGGGCTTTTCACTACGCAACAATGAGCTATTATATATTCCATGGAAGAGGCTCGCTTAGAGAAATACCCAATAATAAATAAATAGGTTACTCAATAGAGCTAAATAAAAGTGTTAATCAATAGAGATAAATAGAAGTAAAATAATAAAAAAAAGGAGTAATTGTTGATACAGTAATCAGCAGAATGCCTATAAAGAATGCTGTTAATAATAATTATACAAGATTTACTTATGATCTAGTGATTAAAGGTAGGTTGCTCCCTTATCTTTGATTGCAAGGTTATGAGTTCAAATCCTGCTTCAATATTTAAATTTCTCGTGCACCGAGAAAGTTATCTGAAGTGTTGGGCAGCTTGGTTGCCTCAATCATCTCAACAAAAAAAAAAAAAAAAAAAAATTATTTAATCTTCCATACATATATTTCACCCTACTATAGTCTAGTATAGCAGTTCTTAATCAGGATTTCCATGCTTTCCTGATGTCCCATGAGTGAACCATTTTTGCTAAAAAAATGTTCAATATACTTAGTAATTTATTAATAATCAATAGATTTATTAAAAAAAATTTCTTGCACTTTTCTCCACTTTTTTCTATTTTCCTTCTCATTTCTATTTCCCATTACGCTTCACAAATACCAGTCTATGAATACACTTGTTTTTTTATTATAAAATGTCATACCATACCACCCTCCCTTCTGAGAATTCACTAAATACCTCTACCACCGTGATGACATCTCATACCACCCTTAGTTCCAAGAATTCACTAGACACCTCTAGCACCACGATGACTAATTCTGTCTTTAAAACTCAATTGGAACATCTTCTACAATCACAAGCCTTCGATCATGATAAATTTTCTCATACCAAATATCACAGTATTAAAGATATACTTCAATGATGAAATACTAAGCAGACGGGAATTCAAACTCTGTATAGTCCTCTTAACTTCAATGATTTGAAACTGCTTAAAAATTCTCGTACCCTTCCTGCCCACCATCCATGCCTTATTCTGACATTTCACTTTGTTCCTTCCTTCTCTGACGGCCTACACCATTGTCTCTAAGACAATAATGAAGTTATTCTCACCTATTGATTCCGATATCCTGAGCATTTAATACAAATGTTACGAGACAGTTACCACCTTTTACCTTCCAGTCATATAAACGATACAATTCATGATAAATTTCTGCATCGGCACTATACCCTCTGGGCCAATTATGGTCCTGATATTATACAAACTTGAAGCTGTGAATATTGCTACGACCATCCCGCATCTCAGTCCTGGCTGGATGCCAACAAAGAGCTTTTTAACTACATCTCTTACAATCTCCGTATAATCAACTTGAGATGTATACAATGTTTACTAATATTGATCAGTATTTACTGATGGACTTTACACAAATAGCAAGAGCGTGGCACAGTGTAGCAATTAATGAGTGTATGACTCCAAATGGTACTAATTTGAAAACACATGTTAATTGGAAGGATATTAATTATGGGTATAACGTACTGTCCTAGAGTGACTTTGGCTATGGAAACTTGATTTTTTGACAAGTAAAAGTTGCCTATAAGGTGCGTCCAGGTAATTGTCTTTTCTTTATGGGTTGTGTTATTGCACATGGGGTTTCAGAAATTACTAGTGGAGAAAGATTCTCAGTAGATTTGTTTTGTCATAAAAGTGCTATAGATTGAAAAAAGCATAAGGATTGGGAAACTGGTATTGTTCATTAATGTATTTAATTGTTTTTCTTATTTTTCATCTTTAATTATATTAATTATTTTTAATTATTTTCTGTCTTTATATATTTAATTCTCCAATAATCTTTTATCTTCTAAATTGCGTGTTTATTTGTTCCTTTTCTCCAACCCCTTTATTTAATTTTTCTACTTCATATATGATAGCTCGTTAATGCGTGATAAAAAGCCCAACTGCTCTACACATATGTTTGACCGGCCGTAATTTTTGTAAGATATTATTAATAGTATAATATTAGCTAACCCATACTCTTAGGAACACTGGCATGCCAGTAGAAGGTGTAACGTTCCTAGCTTGTGGTTAACTAATAGCGACGGGCAACGATACTTCTCTCCTTCGTTATAATCTTAATAGATTTAACAGTTCTTAGATCCGTTGATCTACGTTATCACCATTCGTCGGATAACGCCTGTTAGATCTTAAATAAGATAGCTTCGCCTCACGTAGGCTCGTGAGAAATGTGTCGGATAAGCAAACGTGATAAAGAGCGTAAAGATGTTTTATTCGTAAAGTAATAGGTAAGGAAATTACTTAGAACATTCAATCTAATTTATTTATACTAGTACCGCCGACTCCGGCATATGACCAGTCTCCCCTGCGCCCCAAAATCACAAACTAAATACACTACCACGGGCGCAATCCCGTCCCGCAACCGCTCCTCCCAACATAAATCCAAAAATCACTACCCAAGGGGCTCACGGGCGCTCATGTCGACCAGCAACATCCCGGATTAACGCGTCTTCCCCTCCCCGCAACCCAACTACCAACAACATACCAACACAACTAATCCGCCTCCAACACAATCTCGTCAACATACTCAACAAAGGAAACATACAGTCTGTCCCAACATCCACGCTTCTTTCGATAGTGCTCCCCCATTCTATTAACCACACCGGCAACCCGCCGCTGGTCGCAAAAGGGGCACCGTTCCCGCTCGATAAACCCAAACAACCCAGCCCACCTGAGCACGACGGCCGTCCGTAGGGAAAGCGTAAGATCGTCCCAGTCATGCCAATGCCGCTGCCAAAACTGGTCGAGGCTAGCTGAGAGGCAGCCCGGGTTGTTATCAAAGTGAGTAGAGAAGGAGGGCCATGTGGAGGTGCCTTGGTAGGTAATCGCCATGTTGCAGCTCGGACAGCGCGTAGCGACCGAGTTCGGAAGGAAGAACCATTTGGTAGGGAGATGCTTGCTCGGAAGCACACACTCCCCTCCAGGATGTTTCTTCTCGCATCGCAAACAATTATCAGGCGTCCCTATGCACACTCGCCTCCCGTCCCTCTCCACTGTCAGTGTACCATCAAACGGGTTTCCTGCGACCACCAACTCCCCGTCCACCTCCCTAATATGACGGGGGATCCCCAGTCCCAGCCACCCATGCTCCAGCCACCAGTCCTTCCACCCCGCGATTGCCGAGTCCTTGAACAAGTCCTCCACTGCCGGCCGTTTCCAACTATACCGTTGGCAAGAAGTCCAATGACGTCTCTCTCCGCGTCCCTCACACTCGTCATGTCCGACCAGGCCGGTACCACTGCGAATCCTAGTCAACACATAGGAATCCATCCTTGTCAGCCCGCGAAGGTGTCTGGGGGCCTTAGGCCCACGAGCATAATACCCATGGCCTTCATTAACATGCCAAGCCTCCCATTCCTCCTTCCTCAACTCACGGGCCAACGCAGCGTGCCCTATACCAAAGCTGACCCCTTCCCACCGGAATGGCTGCAGCGGTAGGCGCGTACTCTCCTTGGCCTTCCTGTCGACTAGCTCATTGCCCTGGATGCCCATGTGTCCAGGAACCCAACCAAGGCGTGGTCGTACAGCCTCCATCAAAGGCGCCATGACTTCCCACATCTCAGCCGAGTCCCCTTCGGGCAACATATTCTCGATCAAGAGCAGGGCGGGGACGCAGTCCAAAAACACATGTACCCCTCGTCCCTCACGCATACCCTCGACCTCCCGCAGGGCACAGACCACGGCAAACAGCTCGCACTCGACGATGCTCCAGGATGGTGGCACTGAACACCCCCCTGTCCTAAGCGAGGCCCCCCGTTCGAACACGGCGCAAGCGACACCAGTGCCCTCCTCCATTTTGGATCCATCAGTGTACACCACCAGATCCGAGCCGCTACTGAGCTTCTTGACTTCCCCAGCGTGTCTGAGGGCCATGGCTTCCTTTCCTTTCCCGATCGTAACCGTGGGACGGTAAGAAAGCACCTTGTCCGAATGCTGTCGGTGGGCCACCATGCCTTGCTCCTTCCAATCCAGCCTGATCTGCCCGAACCAAGGATGATCCTCGCAATACCGGTAGTTGATGAACCGGCTGTAGGACCTCCGTTGTAGGTACCTGCCCTGCATAGCGACAGGCGTCACCCCGTACTCGGCCAGCAAAATGTTGTTAGCTAGCTTCATCGGGGTCCGAAACACTGAGCGGAGGCAATCGTTGACGTGGACCTGAATCTGCTTCACATACGACGGGTAGTCGGTTACAAACTCAAGTCCGTAGTAGACGGTCGGAAGGTAGGCTGCCTGCACCAAACGGTAAGTCTCCCACGCTCCCAATCCCCCAACACTCCCAAATCTCCTTCCCAGCGCCGCAATCCTCCTCCTCACACCCAACCCCCTATCTAACCAATAACGTACATGAGAAGAAAAGTTAAGAAATACATTGAACCTATACCCAAGAACCCGCAGGTCCTCAGATGGCAACACCATTTCTCCCAACAACTCCATTCCCTCCCATGCCCTATCACCAAACCCAATCCACTGCGTCTTCAACGCACTAAACCCCATTCCCCTATCTCGCGCAATACGGTCACAGTCGTGCAACAATTCCCCAGCATGGTATCGGGCAGCATCAAAAGAGTTAGCTGCAACCATGACAACCCCGTCGTCGACGTATGAGGCCACCAAATGCCGGACACCAGGGGAATATCGCATCCGCGGTGTGAAAATGTCAGCCACGTAAGCGCCGAACAGAAAGGGGGAAAGTGGTGACCCCTGGGGGACCCCCTTGCTAACATGGTACACTCGGGAAACACACCCGTTAAACCGGAAGCGAACAGACCGATATCCTGTCCACCGCCGAACCCATTGACACAGGTTGGGGGGGCACCCTCGAGCCACCAGGAAATCTGACAGGAGGTTGACGTCGATGTTGTCAAACCCTCCCTCTACGTCCATTGACAGGATCAGACGTTTGTACCCCTCATTATGGCGGAGGAATTCTTGAATGACCGCCATGGCATCGTGGACACCCCGCCTCCTACGGGAACCGAACTGTGTCTCTCCGAGGTCCAAACAGGCGGCCAGCCTGAGCAACACCACCCTCTCCGCCACCTTAGCCGTGGTCGGGAGTAGGTGTATCATGCGCCAAGATTTGACAACATCATACCGCGGCTTGTCGAGCTTGGGTATGAGTACTACCTCGGCCCTATGCCAGTCCGGAATGTCATGTCGCAGCCCATAGTCAACGAGGCGTCGCAGTGTCGTGGCATCCCTTCTCTTCCAAAACCTCAGGAAGGGATAGCCGATATCGTCTTCGCCGGGGCCCGTGTTTGTGGGAGATCTTGCCAGTGCCGTTTCCATTTCCTGGGCACTGTCAATCTCAACCACGCTTTCTGTCCACCGGGCAGGATCACCAGGATCAAGCTGCTGTGCAATCAGGTCGCTGATCTCGGCGTGCGTGGTAGCCAATGAGCCATCGGACCGCACCATCGAGGGCAGCGTGCGCTTGGCTTCCAACTTTCTCGCCAGCCTGAAGATGTCCGGGTCCTTACTTTCCGCCAGCTTGGTCCTAACGTGGTCGAAACGAGCCCTCAACAGGCAAGCCCGGTAGACACACCTTGCCAGCCTAAAGTCTTCCGTCCGCTCCGCCGTGTGCTTGGAGTATCTTTTCAGCCGGGCCACATCCAACCTCATCCTTTCCAACTCAGGCGTCCACCACTCGCACCGACTTCTGCCAACGGAAGCCCGTGGGAGTGCGTCCACCACACTTCTCACTCCTCTCCACAACTGCTCACCATCCACCTCTTTCAGGGTGTCCAGCTCTTTCCCAACCTTTCCCCACACCGCCTTTTTCCAAGCAGGCCTCCTTCTCACAAGATTGTCAGGCAGGTCCACATGGAGCCGGATAGTCTGGGCGGCATGTTCGCAGCCAACCACATCGAGGTACCGGTGCTTTAGGTACGGCCGTCGGTACAAGCAGAGGTCTATCATTGATATATCGTGGAATGTCGGCCGGTCAGGCGGAGTCATGTTCAGCAATCATGGTGCCATCCATTCCCGTAACCACCGTCCGCAATGTTCCTGCCTGGCCATCTCCGCCTGTGGGTCCCAGTCTCGATGTCTGGCATTAAAATCTCCAAACGCGATATCCGGTTCCCCGACGTCCCTCAGCCCTGACTGATATTCGGCCTTGGTGTGTGTAGGTGGGATGTATACGCCTGCGAGCACCCTCTTCTCACCCTTCTCCCAAAACCCAACCTGAGCACAAGCGCCCCCATGCCCAACAACATCAAACAACCCGCACAAATGCGAGCGAACAAACACCTCCACCCCTGACCCAACAACAAAGGAAAACAAATCCCAACCATCCACCTCCACCGGCACCTGCTGTCCCCCCGAATCAACCGGAGGTTCCAAAACAAAAAATAAATCAACAAAGGAAAACAAATCAAACGCCAGCGCCCGATTCCTGCCACTCCTCCCCACGTTCAATGCTATCGCCGTGATACGCATTAAAAGGGGGCCTCGACAGATCCGCTCGGGCCACAGGGGCCAAAGTCACTCAAAAAACCCTCAGAATCCTGGGTGAACCACATGGTATCGCCCTTCTTGGGAACGGGTTTCTTCTTCAGGATACCGCGCTTGGGGGAGGGGGAAGGAGGGGGTCGTTCAGGCTCCTTCCCCTAGCCTTGGCTGACTTTTCCCGTGGGACAGCCTCCTCTTCCTTATCACTACTCACCTCCACCACCCTGGGAGTCGGAGACCGTCCCCTGCTCCGGCGCCGTGGTTGTCTTCTCCTCCCAGGTCCCCTACTCACAGCGTCAGGCACCTCGGAAGACGAGGCTGCAGCGGTGGCCGTCGTCGTCGTGGGCGGGGAGGATACGGGAGTCCTAGAGTCAGCTTTCAAGGCAGGACACCTCTCATACCCAGCAAAGTGATCGGTCCTATCGCACAACCAACACATCCTACGGGTGTGCCCACATGCCTCCCCCACACCTCCGGGGCATCCTAGAGCCTTACACATGTGCTTTCTAGACAGGTGCTCCCCGTAACAAAATCGACACCGGGAAGGGAGGGCACAGGTGGCCTGAAAGTGGCCCACCTGCAAGCACTTACCGCAAACCTTCGCCGTACGGTGTTCGGTAAACATCCTAACATTCCGGGTTCCTCCCCGCAGGAAAATCCTCCCAGCCTCCAAAGCAGCCTTAGCCGCCTCATTCTCCTCCACCACAAAACGAATGCCGCAAGACACGGCATTGGCCTGCCTCATGGCGTGAATGGACCCCATAATGTCAGGGCGGGATACAGTGACTATGCCAGGATTCCCTAGCTCCAAGTCAGTGCGCAAGCCATCCGAGGCCTGCTCCCCAATCCATCCATCAACCCTCCAGATGGAACCACGGCCAGTGTCGGAGAGGGGGACGCCTGTAACCATGATTTTGACTTTCTTCACATCCTTTTGGAATATGAATTCTGGGAGTGATAGCTCCTTCAACAGTGCCAGCCGGGACTTGTCAAGACGGTTTCCAAGTTCAGCAGCAGAATGGGCCGCCAGGGTGAGGAAGATGCACCCAATCTCGTTCCGGATATGCCCAGCCCGAACGTAAGGGCTGATACCCCTAATCTTCGGCGAGTTGGACAGCACGATGTTGATACGATTCCGAATGGCCTCAATCGTCACACCCTCTGGCAGGGCCACCTCCTTGCGGGTGGCGAACCGCATTGTGATGTGCCTTCCCCTAGCATCTGGGGTAGGCGAGGACTGGGGTGGAGCCGGCTTTGGTGGTGGCCCCTGCTGACTGGCGCTCCGAGGAGGGCCGTCGCGAGGGATCAAATTAGGCACCACATTGTAGATCCTCCTGATGGCGCCCGGTCCCGACGAAAGGGTTTGCACCGTGGGTACTGGGGCGGCAGCAGCGGGGGGTGTATCCTGTCCGTCAGTAGTAGTCTTCCCCTGAGTCTTGGCCGGGGTCGCCGACGCCTCTTGGCCGGCCTGAGCCGCCATCTTTCTTCTCCTCCTGGCAGCACCACTCAGGCGCCTACCTCTCTTTCTCTCCCTCTTCTTACCATCCTCCTTCTCCCCCTCATCCACCCAGCTCACCTTCTTCTCTTCCGCAGTTTTTGCCACCTTCAGGACTACCCCCCCATCGCTGGAGGAGCTGCCACTGCTGGTGCTGTGGGAGGAGGCCGCTGAGGCGGGCCGAACCGGGGCTGTCTTGTCCTTCAATGGGACGACGGGTTTGGGCACGTGTGCCATCTTCTTTACCATGTCCACGAAGGACGCTTTAGCAGCAGAGGCCCCCGGAGCAGCACTCTGGCCCTTGGTAGGGACTTCAGTAGACCCCTCTGACGAGGAGCGGGGAACAGGGGTAGTTCCTGAGGACTCAGGAGTCACAGAGGGGGAACGACGGCGGGGGGCCAACCTACCTTTCAGGGTGGCAATTTCCTCCTCCTGCCGGCCAACTATCTCCGTCAGGGTCCGGACCGCATTTTTCAAGCGATGAAACCGACGTCCTACCCACATAATGGGGACCGTTTCCACGATCTCATCTTTCATCCAAGTCCGGACATCCTCCACCGTATCAGGTTCCTCAGACCCGGCCGCGCTGGGAAGGGGCGACCGGAGGGGCTGGGTATTCCCGGACCGGATATCCTCAAGGCCTTCCAACATGGACCCCACAATACTACCAGACCTAGGAGCGGGGGAGGGGGACCTACCAGCCGCCATCATCTCATCCACCTCAGCCATAATCTGGTCAGCCCTCGCCATGGCCGCATCAGCATCCTCTGGCTGGGTTTCCGGCAACGGCACCTCCAAGGGGGTATTCGTGCTGCGAGGGATTCCCAGAGATCCTTCCAGGATACCCCCAGGCGACGTGGGAGGTAGAGAGCTGTAATCAGGAGGGGATGAGCCAGGGACTGGGGTACCCGGAAGACTGGGGGCGTGAATGCTGTCGCCCAAACCGGTCGCTTCCGAGTTTCGTCCTTCCTCCAGGGCCATGGGGGTGTCCCGAACAATTACCTCAGCCGAAGGTACCACTTCCTGGGTGATCAGCAAAGGGGGGGACGAGGGGGGAGAGTCCTCAATAGTGGAAGGAACTAGCACAGGAGGGGCCAGACGCTTCCGGTGGGTATCCAGGAGATGGGAAAATTCCTCGTCCGGGACAATCTGTTTCTTCCGACCTTCTTCAACATCAATCGCCTTCATGAACCGGGGCTCAAAGAAGGGACTGGGAGCCGGGGCGGCGCGTTTGCGGGGGGAAGAGGAGCGGGCACGGCGTAGCGTTCCCTTTGCCGGGGGGGCATAGTCCTCGTCGGCAGGGTCGTCCAGCTTGAACCTCCCAGTAGTGTAGAGGGCTTTTTCGCCAGAAGACAGCCCAGACAGGAAAGAGGGGGTGGAGGCAGCGGAGGTTCGCTTAGCGCGATCCCGAGCCACAATCTTATCGAATACCGCTCGATGGGCGGAGGGAGAGGTGGACTATGAGCTGACCTCAACCGTGGCAATGTTCGAGCCCTGCTTGGCCGGCGGGAGGAGGGACGACTCCAGGATGATAACCTGCGAGTCGGTAGGGGGGGAGGGGGTGGGCACGGTCGGTGTGTACACCGAGCCGTGATCGGAGTTGAACCAATTGAAGAGGCCCGTGGTAGAGGCGTTGTCCAAGCCACAGGTGGCTGGACAACCCTTCCCAAACAGCCAACCCTTCACAAAAGACTCCACCTCTTTCATCGTGACAAGGGCGGTCGTGGCAACCGACCCTCTCACCAAATCATCCAACGCTGGGTTCACCGCGTTGGGGCAGCCATGTTCATGGGCGAAGGACAGAAAACTGTAGTCCCCGCCAGGCGCAGCGTATGACCGTGTAGTCGTAGGAATAAGGCCACGGACAGCCTCAGAAGCGGGCGCGAGAGACAAGGCGACGCGAGCCGTCTCAAGCGAGGAGGAGGAGGGGTTGGAGTCGAACCGAACGGGGGACGACATCCGCGAGTTGGGGACAGAGTCCGAGGAGGAGGAGGCAGACGAAGTCGCCATCCTCACTCAAGCTTGTGTCCAGAGACTACCGGGATCAACCACGGATATCTCCCTCTGGAACACCTTCTCAAGCGAGAACAACTATTCTATCACCAACCGCCCGACAAACGAAGATGGAAACGACGGATCGTATCGATGAAGTTATCGTGAGCGAGGCGAAATGCGTTGCGTGAGGTTGAAGCTCGCTACCGAGGCGGAGCGAAGATAGAAGTAAGGAAATTACTTAGAACATTCAATCTAATTTATTTATACTTGTACCGCCGACTCCGGCATACGACAAGTCCCCGCCGGCACAGGGTTAACGCAAACCGGAACTACCACTAACTACGAACAATCCAAACCTCCGGCCCCGAACCTCAAACATGCCCGCGCCATGCCCACAACACAAACACTAAGTACAAAACCATCAACAGTAAAGAAAGTCCTCCTTGAAGCGACACCGTAGACCCTCTGGTATGGGCCCAACCAAGCCAAACAGCCGAAGCCGCAAGGCCTCCTCGCGTAGCCGAAGCCGAGCAAGGTACCAGTCCCCCAAGTTCCCCGTACAAAAAACAAAAATTCCACTACCGCCCGGTCTGAATACCGTCCCGCAAACCCTCCTCCACAGTAGAAAGCCAACAACAATTTATCAACACAGGCGGCACCAAGGCAGAGAGGTCGTGACCAACATGTCCACAACTCGCATCCGCATGCCAGGCCGTCGACCCTATGAACCCACTTTGCCGAGTGCCTCCGAAGAGCGTAACGGTGAGGAGGACCTGTACCCGCTGCCTGCAACTCCAAACAAAACACAAATAAACAAAAGAAATACATAGAGGTGGTGACAGACCGAGAAGGTCAGTAGGGCCTATCTCCTACCCGTGGTGCCATGCCCCCGCCCGCCGTTCCCACAACCAAACCAAAGAAACCAAACAAGCCCCACAAAACCAGCACACAAGACCCAAACAAGTCCAACCCAGAGGTCGCAACCCACTATCCGCACAGGTGGCCATCAACCAGCCGGTCCGCCAGGAAGCTTTACAGCACTCAGCAGCTTGACCTTAGCAGCCCAGTCCAGCCGGAAACACTTAATTAGACCTCGCCCAACCTGACGCAGGCCCGACCGGTGCTCGCAGGTGCCTCTCCCCGCCAAGTCAGCCCCCCCCAAGCCCCACACACCAGGCATCGCAGTTCCCATCCAGCCCCCTCAGCTCCTCGGGCAGATCAACCGCCCGACAGCCACAGGACAGCCGATACCTGACCCCATCAGGCAGCCACTGATCTTGGCCGCGCCAGCGGAGTCCCATCCCCCAGCACCGTGTAGCCGAGGGGGGCCACCAGGACGAACCCGGGGCCACAACATACGTGCCAGCATCCAAAGACGCCGGCAACAGTCCCAGCCCGCCCGAACCGAAATCCAAGCAAGCCGAGAGGGAAGCCAGGGAACCCGGAGGCCCCCCAATGTGGGCCCCAAAGGGCCGCACCGTAGACTGACGAAAGGTGCCCAAACTGACGCTTCAGAGAGGGCGGGTACCAGGATAGGAAACGAGACAAACAGAAGGTAGGCCCCACTTGCAATGGGTGTGACCGCCAACCACCATCCGTAACCACACCGACCCCTGCACTAGACCAAGCGTGGCCCGGCAACCAATCGCCCCACACCACCCCGGGCAGAAGTTCATCCGCACCAGGAGGCAAAAGATTTCAGGGTCAAAGCCATCCCCACTCAGAAGCGAAGAGGTGACACCTGACTGAACCACCGTAAATGCCACAAGGACGTAAACTCCAAGGGAACGGTGATAAACGACATCGTAGGATTCCGATCGTGAGAGTAGTAGACGAAGGGCGGGGCCGGCGAGGCCCCCGTCCCTTAAGGAATGATGCGACCGGTACGACGTGTTGATACTTGGGAAGGTCATCAGTCTACCCCAAGGGCGTTTTGTATCGTGAACACTAAGGACTCTGTTAAAACCCAACAAGAAACATGAGCTGGCCCAAAGAACGACACGGGTGTTTCCCCCCACAGCAATGTTCAAATCCCCCAACCCCCGAACGCGAAACTCTGCGAGTAGACGAGTAGACAGAGAAGCCGAAGTCTTTTTACCGAAGGAGGGCTCGTAGACGCCAAAGGTGAGAAGGCTCGAAGCGAAATCATCGTGAGAATCAAACAACAACAACGAGGAGGCGAAAACAAGTAACCACGACGCTCCACCACACAAGACAACCTCAACACCAAAGACCCCAGGAACTACTGAGCGAACTCAGATATCTCCCCCAGAATCAATCAGAATCGAGGATCAGAAGCTATCGTGGGCGCGAAGGAACGCTACCGAGGCGGAGCGAAGATAGAAGTAAGGAAATTACTTAGAACATTCAATCTAATTTATTTATACTAGTACCGCCGACTCCGGCATACGACCAGTCTCCCCCCCTCGCCCCAAAATACAAACTAAAACCACTACCACGGGCGCAATCCCGTCCTCGCAACCGCTCCTCCCAAACATAAATCCAATAATCACTACCAAAAGGGCTCACGGGCGCTCATGTCGCTAGCGACAATCCCGGATTAACGCGTCTTCCCCTTCCCCCTCCCCAACCCCCAACCACCACAAATACCAACACCACTACCCGTACTACTCCTCCCCCCACACAAATCTCGCAATATACTCAACAAAGGAACTACAGTCTGTCCCAACATCCACGCTTCTTCCGATAGTGCTCCCCCATCCTATTAAACTTCCCAGCAATCCGCCGCTGGTCGCAAAAGGGGCACCGTTCCAGTTCGATAAACCCAAACAAACCAGCCCACTTGAGTACGACGGCCGTCCGCAAGAAGCGCGAGGTCGTCCCAGTCAAGCCCAGTGCCGCTGCCAAAACTTGCAAGGCTTGCCGAGAGGCAGCCCGGGTTGTTATCGAAGTGAGTAGAGAAGAGGGCCGAGTGGAGGTGCCTTGGTAGGTAATCGCCATGTTGCAGTTCGGACAGC
>VBSK01000340.1:0-12409 GCA_006112555.1 Tuber indicum
CGGTTTGTCCAGTACCTAATATCGCGGCAGGCCTATGGACCAAAAGAAAGTTCTTGGGAGCCGTTGGAATAATGGAAGGAACCGGAATACAAGCCTTAAGCGATTTTCACAAATGGTATCCATCTAAACCTAGGGACCATAGGGTGTGTAGAGGTACCGAGTAGCGGAATAAAGACGTGGTTAGATTGGCTCGGGTCGAGCCTTATAGAAGAGGGGAGTAATGTAACAAACTCCACTGAGTACTATTACAAGTAGCAAACCTATACCCATACTGGTATCAAGAAACTACCGCGGTAGGGATGGCGGTAGACTTAGTTCTACCGTGTGGAGGACCGGTGGTTAGGTACCTCAGTCGGACATACTAGACCATACCAAAAGTCACTATGTACTGGAATATCCTATCTCAAAAATTCGATCTCATCATCTACGGATCTTATCTATCTACGGATCTTATCTCCAACAACCACGCAATATAATCATGCATACCATCTTGACTTCTTGACACCCTAATACCTAACCAGAGATATGGACCTTAGTTGCTTGACCAACCCCCCCCCCCCCTCAGCAACAGTCAGGCATCCCTGGAAGACCAGGCGGTATGCAAGCAACCCAGAAAGAAAATAAAAAAAAGCGGCGAAGCCACAACCTACCAGAATACTTTCACACATCATACAAGGAGGGCCCGGACGTCTGGTTTGAGGATTGATAAAGTATCCAACGAAGGTGTATATTAAATTAAGGGTCTCTTATGTTCCATTATATACCAATAACAGAAGACAACCTTGAGTATCGAGGGGGAGATACTAGTACATAGGTACTAGTAAAGGTTGGTGGTTACCCTACTCTGTAGGGTAACCCAAGCAGTCAATTTGGGAGTTACCCTGAATTACTCAACGGAGAGTCCAGGTAGAGTTACCCTACCTTCGGACTCGGGTTACCCTGCCTTGGGCCATGGGTTTCCCTGCTATGGAGTCAAGTTACCCTACCTTGAAAGTAACTTGTTAGGCAGGACTTCGGGGGAAAGTTACTTGATTGTTTGTCACGCGAAACTACATAGGGTACTCGATTCGCAGGTTTTGCGGATCACTCCCGCACAACCAGTTGAGCTCCAAACAAGCTGTAACTTGGAGGTGTGTGCTAACGCCCCCCTCCGGCCCCGTTATAAGTACCTGGTGTCATGGGCTACAGCCTGAAGAGTTGCTGTAAGTCTAGCCAAAGTCTCCAAGTCGAGATGTTGCCGTAACTCCGTAACGTCCCTGACCGGGAAGCTGGCCACGACGGGGAAGCTGGCCACCTCAACAACCAACATATCTGAAGACAATATTTACAATAGATAAATAACAGGTACAGACTACTGCCAGAAATCAAGAAATAGTAAAAACCAGTTGCTGAGATACCCAGATAAAAGAAACAGAGAAGAAAAAAAAAAAAAGTGAAAGCTCGTGATACTGGATTTGGTTGGCTAGAGTAGAATTAGAGAGTAGTAAGTATATGATTGTGATCCCCCAAGTCAAAAAAGATTTCAAATGAAAGTCATCGCCAAGGCTGTACGATACCTTATCTAGATCATATTATTGTAGTCTATTTGGATGAGGGGAGCTCGACAAGGTGTACCAAGTACGTTAAGTATGGTGGAGTTTGAAGGCCTAGATCGCTCTGAGGAATTCTCCGAAGAAGGAGCAAAATTATCATCTTTCTCGCCTTCTAGCTGCCCTTCTACGCCCCTAAGGACTTTTCTGGCCCTTCTCACCTCTCCACCGGTTCCCTTTTTCTTCTTCTCTCTTTCCAGCATCTTTGTTTTCTCTTCTCCTCCTTTGCCAGCCACTTCTTCTTGGCCCAACCTAGAAAGGGAGCAGGAAACCAGCATGGCTTTACTGATATGACAGCGGTTGGATTTGCTCTTCTTGGGAGTAGAAGTAACATGGCGAACGGTTTCTTCTACTATTGTGACTGCAGTAATAGCTATGCCTGTGGAGGCCACCAGAGTAAATCCCGCCCCACGAATGATTTGAATATCTCTGGAGGTATTTAGGACATGTTTTACTGCATAACCTCCTTCGCTCTTGGGTGGTGGGTAGTCTGGGATAGGATTAGGACTGGTAGAGGCTGTAGGAGTGGCAGTGGTAGTGGTAGTGGTAGTGATAGAAGTGGTAGTGGTAGCAGAACTGATTGAAGTGGAGAGAATATCGAGAACGCGCCTACGCCGGTAGGATAAATACCAGTAGCAGCGAAGGCCCTTGATATTTGCTTCTGTTAAGGCTTTTGCCCGTGCCCACTGGCAGAGTGGAAAAAAGTCACCCTTACTGATCACCTGATAAGGATGTGCTCGAGTTCATGCATCAACCTCATTACGTAGTAGTACCGCCTAAGGGTCCAAAGATCCCAAGATCAAGAGGTTGAAGTAGATAGTTGAATGGCTCGGAAAGCAGAGAACGTGGATGTCGTAGTCAAAGCAGAATTCAATAAATTCCACTGTAAGATGTGAGGAGTGTCCATCTACTATGAGAAGGCAATGTTGACCAGACCTGGTTCCAGGTTCGAAAACTTCCTTTAACCAAAGAATCCTATTTGTTGTTTGTCCATCCTGTCTTTGAAATAGCAAAGTTTGCTAAATCCCTCTCTACATAGTTGTGATTTCCATCAAATGTGCCTCTCCTTTGTATATATAAAAGGGAGGCACCACTTGCCCTACTGCCGATATTCCTTCCATGAGTGTTACCCATTTCCAGTTTCCTGGGTGCCTCACTTTGGACTCCGTCTCTTACTACTACAAACAACCTTACCCCCCTTGCCATCCCTAATGCAAACCCCTTCTCATCTGCATCCTATATATCCGTAGCCTGAATATGGTAACGGCTTTTTACCTCATCCAAGCGATCAAAATAGCTTTGATTCCCTCTGACCTTACGCCTACTTCCCGCTGATGGTCAATCCTGCTACAAACGGGTCGGAGATTTCAGGGTGGCGATTTAGAAAGGATGAAATCCAGTGCTGGCCAAGAGTTGTCGTCTCCAATAAGGTTGACAGTTTTCCCAACAGAACAGCCGCTATATCGTGAACATGAACAAGTCTGGTGGAATTCCAATCCTGTCCAAACGCTTAATCCATGTGACTAACTCTTTTCTTCCTCTTCTGTAAGCGCTTGTTGACTTTCATGAGCCATCCCATGTGGCTTGATTTTTAAAAAATGGGTTAGGGAGGGTCGTACGAGGAACACCAAACTTTGTGCGGCAGCGTGTATACTGATTAGATTTGCTCTAGTCAAGTCTTCGATAGCTCTAATAATTTGTGCTTCTTTCGCTGTATCTATACGGACCTTGAGTTTGCCCATAGTGAACCATGGTTGTTGATATGCAGCTCGATCGATCAGGAGGTTGATGGTTGCAGTGGTGGCCAGCTTCCATATCGTGGCCAGCTTCCCGGTCAGGGACGTTATGCGCTCACCCCATCCCTCCAACCGAGGCTGTCCGCAAGATATATGAGGGGGAAGAGGAGAGAACCTGGAGAATAGCCTCCAGGTGGTTTCGTCTAAACCGGACCAAAACTGACGGAGTAATACTGCTTTTAAAGTGAGCAGTTGTATGTGAGTTTACAGGGGCCTACAGGCGAGGTACAGTCGTGTCCGGAAAGTCTTCACACCCTTGCATAGCAACGCATCACCACCCCCCTCACCTCAACAACCCCCCTCACCATGACCCCACCACATACCCTCAGAGCTAGAGAAGACCTCAATAAAGAAATCTATACCCTGTATAAACATACTGATATGGGGTATTATAAAATTTCTAAGACTTTGGGCATCTCCAAGCAAACTGTTCAGTCTTGTGGTCAAAAGAGCCAAATCCAGGGGTGGAAACACCCATGATGCAAAAGACTGGCAGACCAACCAAGATTACGACACAAATAGGAAGAGAGTGGAGTCTATTATCAATGCCGAGCCTCATTTAGCGTTACGCGACATTACCAAAAAAGCGAATATTGGTCTTGGAAAGACCACTGTGGATAAGATCATCTCAGGGCTGGTTTTAAAACTTCTGATACCCAGAAAGAACCTTTTTGGAGAAAAAGGACAAAAGGAGAAGAGAAAGGAGTTTGCTAGGAAGAGGAGGAACTGAAAGGGGCATGGAATTGGGTTGTTTGTGGATGAAGCAACTATTGTTTATGATCCAAATCCAACTGGTAGAAAGGTCAGAGTTAGACCTGGTGAAGAGTTGGAAGAAAAAACTGAAGCCTAGCTTTAAGTCTGGGAGGACTAGTATTGGGGTCTATGCTGCAATCATGAAGGGTGGCAGGATTGAGTTAATCTTGTGAGAAAGAGGGGGGAGGAGGAAAGGACCGCAAAAGAGACAGACTTGGCCTCAATTCCCACCATATGCAACTGAAATCCACCAGCCACACCTCATCCCTTTTATAGAAGGTCTGGATAGACCCTCTGAAAACATCTACCTAGCTGCAGACAATGCCTTGGCATGCTGGTGAGGAAAATCGAAAATTGGAGGGCAGAGTGTGGTTACAAAAAATCCTTGGCCACCCAACTCACCAGATCTCAATCCAATTGAGAATACTTGGGCACTACTCAAAAGAGCCCTTACAAGAGATTCTCCAGACTGGAAGAAGCCTCACAGTGCTGCTGAACTGTTTGAAGCAGCAGCAAAGGAGGAGTGGGATTTATTCCCCAAGAGAAGTTGGATGGATGGGGGATAGGATGCAGCAGAAGAGAATCAGAGAGAATGCAAGCTGTACGGATGCAGATGGAGGTCATACAAAATGGTAAAAATGTTTTTTTATATCTATTAGCTATACTATCATGATTCTTTCAATTGAGCTTTTACATTTTTTTGAATTTCTTGTGGTGGTGGGTGGTGGTGTATCGCCGTTGCCATGCGAGGGTATGAGGACTTTCCGACACGACTGTAACCGAAGTCCGTTCCCTGAAAGAGTAAAAGTAATAGAGAATCGTTAAGGACTCTGAGACACTAGTCAAGTTCATGATAAGACCTACTTCTAGGAGGGTTGAGTGTGGGTAGCGCCTATTGGTAGTCAACCTCCGGAGTGGTCTATCGGGCGAGCTACATGGCTATCTTCAGCATGATATGGAAATCAGTAGAACTGGATAGATGTTCAGGAGCCGCGAATGCTTGCAGAAGACTGGGTGTATGGGTAGAGAGTTCCATAGTTAGTATAGTATCGCACGGGCATGACAGCTCACCAGTGGCATGACCGCGATATGAAGAGTTTTTACTCCTGCGGTAGCATTGGAGATGGAGCGGCTAAAACACTTCTATCGGCCGATGTTAGAACCCCACCAAGTGGTCTAGCTCGCTACATGGGATCTTGGTCCGACCCGAGAGGTTGGCTAGACAGCCCACGGGAGTTGGGTGCTGGCGAAAGTAGAGTAGTGATGGGGAGTAACTGGCAGCATACCAAACCTACATAAGTATATGCAAGTTTCCTCTACTCTGGCAATCAACACCTCTTGAGATTAGGACTTAATGAGTAAAAGCTGTGCTTAATGATATTAAGTTTACCGTTTATTTTATCAATCTACTGTTGATTATCTTTAGTTTACTCCGAAAGAAATTCGGTGCAGTCGTAACCTGGGGATCCATCTTCCCAGAGGGAGACTCCGTTACATGTTATCTCGGGAGTGTTAGACAACCGGCGGTATGGTGGAGTTAAAGGGTAGTTCCTCATCGGTTTGTCCGCACCTAATATCAGGGGGGCTATGGACTGTAAGAAAATTCTTGGGACCCATCGAAATGTTGGAAGAAGAAACTGGATGCAAGCCTTAAGCGATATCTACAAAAGGATCAATCTAAACCTAGGATTATAGGGTTGTAGAGGTACCAAGTAAGGGAAATAAAAGCCATCGTAAGATCGGCTTGGCTCAAGACTTATAGAGATGGGGGTGTTGTGATATAAGAGACTCCACTGGGTACTATTACAAGTAGCAACCTATACCCCATACCGGTGTCAAGAGACTACCGTGATAGAGATGGTGGTAGACTTAGGTCTACCGAGTGGAGGTACCGGTGGTTAGGTACCTCAGCCAGGCATACTAGACTATATCAAAGTACATAGGTGCTAGAAAAGGTTCGGGGTTACCCTACTCTGTAGGGTAACCCAATTATTTTCATTTGGGAGTTACCCTGAATACTCAAGGGAGAGTCAGGTAGAGTTACCCTACCTTCAGCTCGGGATACCCTGCTATGGAGTCAAGTTACCCTACCTTGAAAGTAACTTGTTACACCAGACTTAGAGGAAATTGCTAGATTTTGTCAACCGACACTACATAGGGTGTCAATTCTCAGAGTGTGCGGATCACTCCCGCACAACAGTTGAGCTCCAACATGCTGTAACTGGAGGTGTGGTTGCTAACACCCCTCTCCGGTCCCGTTATAAGTCCCTAGATCATGGGCTACAGCCTGAAGAGTTGCTGTAAGTCTAGCAAAAGTCTCCAAGCGGAGGTGTTGCCGTAACTCTGTATGCACTCACGCTGTCATCAGACCACAGCTGTCTGCGGGATCTATGAGGGGGAAGGGGAGAGCTAGAGAATAGCCTCCAGGTGGTTTCGTGTAAAACAGACAAAACCGGAGGAGTAATACTGCTTGAAGTCAGGAGGTTATGTGAGGGCACCGGAGGCCTGTAGGCAAGGTAACCGAAGTCCGTTGCCCCGAAAGAGTAATGGAATTGAGAATCTTAAGGACTCTGAGACACTAGTACGAGGTTACGATAAGACCTAGTTCTAGGAGGGTTGACTGTGGGTAGCGCCTATTAATACTGAACCTCGGAGTGGTGTATCGGGGGAGCTTAGGCTATCTTACGGAATGATATAGAAATAAGTAGAACCGGATAGATGTTCAGAGGCGCGAATGCTTGCAGAAGACTAAGTGTTATATGGGTAGAGAGTTCCATAGTTGGTATAGTATCCACACGGGGCATCACAGCTCGCCCCTTGTATGACCGTGGTAAGAAGAGCTTTTACTCCTGCGGTTGCATTGGAGAGGCAGGGTAAAACACTTTATTGGGAGATGTTAGAACACATCCAGTGGTCTAGCTCGCTGCAGGTGATCTGTGATCCCACTCATAGAGGTTGGCTAGACAGTCCACGGGAGTTGGGTACTTGCAAACGCAGAGTAGACTAGGAGTAAACTGGCAGCATACCAACCTACTTAAGTATATGCGAGTCTCCTCTACTCTGGCAATCAATACCTCTCGAGATCAGGCCTTAATTAAGTAAGCTGTGCTAACGATATTAAGTTTTACCATTTATTTTTCACACTACTGTTGATTATCTTTATCTTTACTTCTGAACGAATACTCAGTATGGTCGCAACCTTGGGATCCATCTTCCCAGAGGGAGCCCCCGTTACAGCTAAGCATTTGCCAGAAGTGCGATAGGTTCCTGTTTGATATGTTACGGTGCCATGAGTTCTGTTTTGATGTGTTCTGTACATGAGATCCTGTTTGACAGTCGATGCAAAGGTTCCTGTTCGATGTTTGAGGTTCGACAGGTTCTACTAAAACCTATCCTATTCGACCAATTCCGGTTCACCTGTTTCAGTTCAAGGTTTCCGTTCCAATGTTTCTGGCAGTGCAAGGACTCAGGATCCTGCATTATATGTTCTCAGTGGGCTGGAGATTTTTTTTTCATCTTATATTTATGTTTACGGTACAAGAACCTGCTGCACGATAGCTATGGCACAAAATAAAACCGAAAAAAACACGCGTCCCACCCTCCTTGAGACAAAAACCTAGAGCTATAAACCTCTGGTATGGAGCCAACCGCACATCTCGCCCCAAGCCAAGTCCAAAATAAATACAACCCAAGACAAGTAGCAAGCCCAAGGAAAAATACCCTTGGCAATGCCGCTCGAAGTCACAAAAGACAACTAAATCAATACTACCAAGAATGCCCTCAGCAGACTGGCTACCCACAGGCTAACCCAAGAAGAGCCCAAACAGTGAAGTAGCTCCTCCGCCAAGCCGGCCGCAGCATAAACGGATGATATGTTCTGACTGGCCCGAGGTAGTGCAATACTCAGGGAGGAGAGGAGCAGGGCTATGGCCCCCACAAGATGACAAGTGGCGTAAGGTACAGCTGAGGAGGAGAGCAGTAAGGTGCAAGGTTAGGAGAGAAGCAGTAGGGTGCCAGCCACGAAGAGGGGGGAGGAGGAGTAGGGTACCAGCCGACCGAACTGAGAAGAGAAGAAGGAGGAGTAGACCCAAATGCCGAAACAAACAATTATAAAGTGTTTGTATCTTAACTAGGCAGTCTCCATAATCCCTACACCAAGTGCGCCAAAGCACTTGTAGATAGCGAAGAGGAGGAGAGTGCGAAATGGACCGTAGCCTGTGAGAAGACCAACTACAAACTCCCAAACTGTGGGACTGACCCGTACCTACTAGCGGGATAAATCCCAGACCAAGCGGATGGGACTAACGCGAACCGACCAGAGAAAAGCTGAAGGAATCCACGCAATGCGTTACGCAAACCGTTTTCCCAGCCCTCTGTTGTAGGGAAAAAAAGGAGCCACCCAACTGTGCTGATGCTAAGCAAGGATATAGCAAAAGCAAGGAAGGGTGAAACCAGTATCCTGAGATGCCGGGAGGGAGGAGGGCGGATCTCAAGTGTAAGACCAGGTGAGAGAAGGCAGGAGAGGAGTTCCACTGTTCTGGAAAGATAAAGGTGATGGCTGGTCACCAACGTAGGGGGATCACCTGACGCGAAAAAGTGGGTCAAGGTCTGGTATGGAGTCGTTTCCAAAAAAAAGGTAATAAATTGCAATAACCAGAGGTGGAGCAGAGACGGTCAGTATCAGGGGGCCAGAGCACCCAGCGTTTAGAGTCGGTTTTCAACTATTTAGTACCCCAGGATACTACCATACTCCCGATGGTGGGGTGCATCCACAAGATAATGTGCAAGTAAGCTCTTAACTCCTACAAACAGTCCTTATCATTTACATAACTACCTCACCAGCCACCTATAGGAGCGAGTGTCACGGATGTGACGGTGCTCAGGATTTCGCATATGACTCGATATGAATCATGGGTCTTGCGCATATGACTCGATTGAGTCATATGACTTGTTTATGTTATGATTTGTTATGTTTCGCACATGACTCGATTATGAGTCATGGGTCTCGGCGTATGACTCATTTGAGTTATTTACTTTGGTAAGGCTTTTGCGAGGCTCACACTTGTGAGTCATGGGTTAGGGTCGCAGAAGAGCACTATATAAGGAGCTCAATACGACTGAGGAAGATAGGCTCTTCACGCTTTGTTCTAAGTAATTTCCTTACTTCTATCTTCGCTCCGCCTCGGTAGCGTTCCTTCGGCCCACGATAGCTTTCTGATCCTCGGATTCTGGGGGAGATATCTGAGTTCGCTCAGTAGTTCCTGGGGTCTTTGGTGTTGAGGTTGTCATGTGGTGGAGCGTCGTGGTTACTTGTTTTCGCCTCCTCGTTGTTGTTTGATTCTCACGATGATTTCGCTTCGAGCCTTTCACCTTTGGCGTCTACGAGCCCTCCTTCGGTAAAAGACTTCGGCTTCTCTGTCTACTCGTCTACTCGCAGAGTTTCGCGTTCGGGGTTGGGGGATTTGAACATTGCTGTGGGGGGAAACACCCGTGTCGTTCTTTGGGCCAGCTCATGTTTTCTTGTTGGGTTTTAACAGAGTCCTTAGTGCACGATACAAAACGCCCTTGGGTTAGACTGATGACCTTCCCAAGTATCAACACGTCGTACCGATCGCATCATCCCTTAAGGGACGGGGCCTCGCCGGCCCCCCCTTCGTCTATCGTATTACGGTCGGAATCCTACGATGTCGTTTATCACCGTTCCCTTGGAGTTTACGTCCTTGTGGCATTACGGTGGTTCAGTCAGGCGTCACCTCTCCGCTTCTATGTGGGGATGGCTTTGACCCTGAAATCTTTTACCTCCTGGTGCGGGTGAACTTCTGCCCGGGGTGGTGTGGGGCGATTGGTTGCCGGGCCACGCTTGGTCTAGTGCAGGGGTCGGTGTGGTTACGGATGGTGGTTGGCGGTCACACCCATTGCAAGTGGGGCCTACCTTCTGTTTGTCTCGTTTCTATCCTGGTACCCGCCCTCTCTGAAGCGTCAGTTTGGGCACCTTTCGTCAGTCTACGGTGCGGCCCTTTGGGGCCCAGTTGGGGGGCCTTCGGGTTCCCTTTTTCCTCTCGGCCTCACGGACTTGGTTTGTTCGGGCGGGGTGGGGCTGTGGCCGGTGCTCTTGGGTGGGCCCGTATGTTGTGGCCCCGGGTTCGTCCTGGTGGCCCCCCTCGGCTGTCGGTGCTGGGGGAGGGGGCTCTGCTTGTGTGGCCAAGATCAGTGGCTGCCTGGTGGGGTCAGGTATTGGCTGTCCTGTGGCTGTCGGGCGGTTGATCTGCCCTGCCCGAGGTGCTGAGGGGGCTGGATGGGAGTTGCGGTGCCTGGTGTGTGGGGCTTGGGGGGGGCTGACTTGGCGGGAGAGACACCTGCGAGCACCGGTCGGGCCTGCGTCAGGTTGGGCGAGGTCTAATTAAGTGTTTCCAGACGGCTTGGGCTGTTAAGGTTAAGCTGCTGAGTGCTGCAAAGCTTCCTGCGGACCGGCTGGCTGATGGCCACCTGTGCGGATAGTGGGTTGTGACCTCTGGGTTGGACTTGTTTGGGTCTTGCGTGCTGGGTTCTGTGGAGCTTGTTTGGTTTCTTTGGTCTGGTTGCGGGTTTGGCTGGCGGAGGCATGGCACCACGGGTAGGAGATAGGCCCTACTGACCTTACCGGTCTGTCACCACCTCTATGTATTTCCTTTGTTTATTGGTTTTGTTTGGGGTTACGGGTAACAGGTACAGGTCCTCCTCACCATTACGCTCCTCGGAGGCACTTGGCAAAGTGGGTTCATAGGGTCGACGGCCTGGCGTGCGGATGCGAGTTACGGACAAGTTGGTCGTGACCTCTCTGCCATTGCGCCACCGTGTTGATAAATGTTGTGGTTTTCTACTGTGGGGGAGGGTTTGCGGGACGGTATTCAGACCGGGGTGGTAGTGATTTTTGTTTTTGTCGGGGACTTGCCTTTGTCGGACACCCTTCGGCTTTGGGCTTCGGCCTGGGTCCTGCCTGTCGCCTGTTTATCACGGTATTCGTGGGTTCGCCCCTCGTACTGCTTGTTCAGGAATGATGCGGACTTGCTACAGGGGCTGCGGTTTGTCCATACCAGAGGTACTTCGGATGCGGGGGCGGGGAGGACTTTCTTTACCGTTGATGGCTTTGTATTTAGTGTTCGTGTTGTGGGCATGGCGCGGGCATGTTTGAGGTACGGGGTCGGAGGTTTGGTTTGTTCGTAGTTAGTGGTAGTTCCGGTTTGCGTTAACCCTGTGCCGGCGGGGACTTGTCGTATGCCGGAGTCGGCGGTACAAGTATAAATAAATTAGATTGAATGTTCTAAGTAATTTCCTTACTTCTATCTTCGCTCCGCCTCGGTAGCGTTCCTTCGCGCCACGATAGCTTTCTGATCCTCGGATTCTGGGGGAGATATCTGAGTTCGCTCAGTAGTTCCTGGGGTCTTTGGTGTTGAGGTTGTCGTTGTGGTGGAGCGTCGTGGTTACTTGTTTTCGCCTCCTTGTTGTTGTTGATTCTCACGATGATTTCGCTTCGAGCCTTCTCACCTTTGGCGTCTACGAGCCCTCCTTCGGTAAAAAGACTTCGGCTTCTCTGTCTACTCGTCTACTCGCAGAGTTTCGCGTTCGGGAGGATGGGGGATTTGGGGATTTGAACATTGCTGTGGGGGGAAACACCCGTGTCGTTCTTTGGGCCAGCTCATGTTTCTTGTTGGGTTTTAACAGAGTCCTTAGTGTTCACGATACAAAACGCCCTGGGGTAGACTGATGACCTTCCCAAGTATCAACACGTCGTACCGATCGCATCATTCTTAAGGACGGGGGCCTCGCCGGCCCCGCCCTTCGTCTACTATCTCACGATCGGAATCCTACGATGTCGTTTATCACCGTTCCTTGGAGTTTACGGTCCTTGTGGCATTTACGGTGGTTCAGTCAGGCGTCACTCTTCGGTTCTACGTGGGGATGGCTTTGACCCTGAAATCCTTTACCTCCTGGTGCGGATGAACTTCTGCCCGGGGTGGTGTGGGGCGCGATTGGTTGCCGGGCCACGCTTGGTCTAGTGCAGGGGTCGGTGTGGTTACGGATGGTGGTTGGCGGTCACACCATTGCAAGTGGGGCCTACCTTCTGTTTGTCTCGTTTCCTATCCTGGTACCCGCCCTCTCTGAAGCGTCAGTTTGGGCACCTTTCGTCAGTCTACAGTGGGCCCTTTGGGCACCTGGGGGGCCTACGGGTTCCCTGGTCTTCTCGGCCTGACTGGACTTTGGTTCGGGCGGGTTGGGCTGTGGCCGTTGCCT